>JALPQI010009433.1:0-49245 GCA_025490895.1 Thaumatotibia leucotreta
ATAACAGCCCAAGAGGCTTTACACTTATTATTTGAGGTTTGAATGAAGTATCTGTTGTTTAGTCTATGGGCTTTAAATATACATTTTTTGAGCATTTTAGAGTAGAGATGATATTTCGTTTTTAGTAGTTCTTTCTCTTTTGTTGTACATTTTTTATATTTTAAGTATAAGTTACGCTTGTTTTTACAACTTTTCCGCAGACCTTTTGTAATCCAAGGTGCCTGTTTACTTTTAAAACTCATCTTGACCTTAATCATAGGAAAACACAGTTCGAAGAACATTCTTAAAGTATCGTGAAACATGTTAAAAGCATTATTTGTATTGGGAGTGGACATCACCTCATCAAAGGATAGAGAACTTAAACATTGGTAAAACTTATTTACATTTCCGATTTTAAAATCTCTTCTGTACTCAAACCAGCTACCAATTTGCTTATAATTTCCTGCATCAAAGGAAAGCATTTGACCAGTGTCGTGGTCAGACAGAGCCAAACTTTCGGTGTAGCCAATGGCTTCATCTATATTACTAGCAATAATATCAATACATGCATTCTGTCTTGTTGGCGACGTAATGTGTATTTGTATATTATGGTTTTCTAAGAGACTTTTGAGTGTTTGGGATATTTTACTTTTCTTTAACAAGTTGATGTTCCAATCACCACGTATGATTATTTTGTTACCCGTTTTGTTGAGTTTTTGTAACAGGATATCTAGCTTATATAAAAAAATAATTACGTCTGATGACGGGGTTCTATAAATGCAGATAATAAGTAACTTCATACCATTGATTTTTATACCGCAGCATTCAAAATCATAGTTTTGAGAAACATCATTACATATTTTAAGCTCTTCAAATTCTAAATTTGTTTCAGTTAAAATACAAGAGCCTCCTCGTCTTTTATTTTCTCTTGATCAAGAGGTCGCCATTCTATAATTATTCAGGCAGACATTACTTTCAGTCCCTTTTTTTAGGAATGTTTCGGAAAGGCATACAACGTTAATTTGCTTTTGTCTTAATTTAAAATTATGAAGTATGACTTCAAGTTCATCTCTTTTTTTAAAAACGCTGGCTATATTTTGATGTAGTAAGTAAAAATTATGTCCAAGTTTTTTTGGCTCGAAAAAGACTACACGATTCTCTGGTTTCAATTTCCTGTTTTTCATTTCTGTTTTCCAATACAACCTCTTTGGATTGAGCTACTACTACGAAATTCTCTGTTTGGGTTGCGACATCTACTAAATTACATAATGGAGATGTTGTATTGCAGAGTTCATGTTTAGGATTCGAGAAGTTATAGTAATCATATTTGTAGTTTAACATATCAATAAGATTGAGTAATGTTTTAATCAATATTGAAATGTAAGAGCGAAAAGACCTTGGTTTTTGAATCCTAGTATTTGTAAATATTAAATGTTCTTTTAGCTCTGCACTTAGCGTTTTTAGTATGTGTCGTATATCCTCTACATTGAGATAGCTACTCGAATATAAATCACTGATAAGTACATTTGTATGCGTCATATTTTCCAAGTATTGATACAGACTAGATTGTAATTTCATAAGTTTTTTATCATACTGCCCACACATTAGTATAACGTAATCAGCTTTGCTTAGCTTTGAGCTGAGTGATAAACACCCTTCCAGTAATTTATCAGTTGTAGCACCAGGCTTACAAATACACTGTACAAGAAAAGTATTACCTAATTTATTCTGGAGAAATCTTCTTATATACACGCATTTCCTGTCTGAGAATATAATGACTCGTCTGCGAGATAAGTTTTCTCCAATTTTTGATGTGACGGAAGTTTCACTTGACGATATTTCCGTTTGCTTCGAAGCGATTTCTTCATCGGTTTTCCCTACATGTTTCACAGTAGCTTTTGTAGTCTTAGTAGTTTCTGACTTACAAATGATAGCTTTACAACTTGTGCTACCAAAACAGGAAGGTTTATATCGCAACGTATACAGAATTTACCGGAAATAAAAGAAATTAAAAAATAAATCCTTTTTCCAATCAGTAATAAACTACAAATGGATTCCACAAATTAAAATGAAATGTAAATTACTACTTTTTTAGAATTTAAATCGAGCCAGCAACAGTCATTTTACTACCATCTTTTATTGTCATGCTAGTAATATCACATATTTTTAACTATGGTAAAAACCAACAATCAACTTATTTAAAAAGTTGTAAAACAAAAGTACTCTGGTAACTAGTAACTAACAGTCAGTCTACCAGTTAATTTGATTTGCTCCTATTAAAAGAAATATAAAAACTTTTTAACAATCGCTCCAGTTTTTCAAAATCGTATACCTACCTAAATAATACTCCAAATGACTGTACAATACAACCTGTAACAGCTACAACAAAATTAAGTATTTGAAGTGCTCTTTAAAGGCGCGATAAATAACTGACGTTAAATTGACTGCGAACAGTTTATTGCCCTGAAACTGCGAGCGGAACTCAAAGTAACGCATTTTATTCTTTTAGTAGTTCCCTGGATGTATATTCCTAAGGGTACCTAGCACTAGGGTACTAGCACTAGGTATTGAAGTTTCCTAACAAACAATTTTATTGAACGATAATTTGAAAACCGTAATTATTTTGGGGAAAGATCAGAGTGACTTTTAACAAGAAACATAAAAAACATAAATTATAATTTATTTAACTTCGCGATAACCGTAACTGTAACTTCTGTGTTTGGGTAAATAAAGATATTTATTTATACATTATAAATTATATTTATGGAAAAGAAGAAAGTAGAAGAAACGCGTTTTTCCATTCCAAAAAAATTCAATGCGGATTTCTGACCAAATTTGAAGTTAAAAATGTCATATGAAGTTTTCTGGATTCAGTCTATTTTAAAAGAAATTTTGATTTTTTCTAAACCGTTTTAGACCGTTACGCTATGATAAACGCATTTTAGGAAACGATTTTGTTACCATGTTTTCTTAGTCTTGTCACACATAATTGACAGAAATCAAATGAACAAAAATATTTTTAATTACCTAGCAAATGTAAAAAAAACTTGCAAAAAAAAGTGCATTTTTTGCGAAAGTTTGATTAATACAATCCTTTATTTGTGTGTTAAGGCATTCAAAACATCAAAAAAAACTTATTATATATTGTTATTATATTCAGCCTGTAGTGTCGCACTGCTGGGCAAAAGCCTCCCCCCACTTTTTCCTATTTTCCCTGTCCTGAGCAATTTCTGGCCATCCTGATAAAAAGGAATCCAGTTCGTCTCGCCATCGCCGACGTGGTCTACCAGGTCCCCGTTTTGAGCTGGGCTGCCATTCATTGGCTATCTTGGCCCACAGCTCATTCGGCATTCGGCAGATATGACCAGCCCAGTCCCACTTCAACTTGGCCGCCTTCCGAGTTACATCGACCATTTGGGTCTTGGAGCGCAGCGTGGTGTTCCGGACTCGATCCACTAACTTGATACCCAATATGCTGCGCTCCATAGCTCGCTGGCAAACCCCGAGTTTAGACTTCTGTGACAAAGTCAAAGACCAAGCCTGTGCTCCGTAGGTGAGAATTGGCAGTATGCACATGCCCATGAGCCTCCGTTTAAGGGAAAGAGGGAGGTCGCCCTTCATAAGATGTTTTAAGGACCAATAGCTCCTCCAGGCGTTATCAGTCCGTCTTTCGACTTCCTTCTCCTGTCGCGCCTGGAAGGAGACTTGTTGGCCCAAGTAAAGGTACTCATCGACATATGCAATAGGTTCGCCGTTTATCTCTACCCTACGTGTGGTGCTAAAAAACTAAAAAAAAAAAATTTTTTTTGCAGATTTGACCAAAACTCATTAACATTTTTTGCTTCTTTTAGTCTCAGGAATTATGCTGTTAGAATTTTTCCCTTTCCTCGTGCGCACCTTGTGTTGGTGAGTGATGCCTGTCCAGTAGAAAAACACATTATGTCTTAATAGTTACATACTAGTACAAGTTGTCTTTCTTGACCCTTAAAAAATCGTGCGTTCCAGCCTCCTCGCCATTGTGTAGAGCACAAAATTCTATCTTAAAAAAAATACAAAAAGTGGGTCGATGATGGTGGGTACACTGTGAGATACATTGCTACTAACTGATTCCAGGTAAGGGAACAGCGATTATTATAACCGATTTAGGGAAATAATCTATGTAATATATCATTTTGTCTCATATTAATTCACCTTGACCGTATATCCTGGGCAGGTGTTCTCTACCGGTGATCGAATCTAAAGCAACATAAAGGACAACATTGTGACCTTTTTTATTAAATTAATTTCGCATCGCCGCACCCTTTGTCGTAGGAATCAATCGTTTGTCGAAATTTATCCGTTACACTCATTCCAAATCTAATAATAGAAGGGTCTTGTTTTATTTGTGTTGTCATGTAAAGGATTTTATCGCTAGTTTTATGTTTTGAGTTATGACCTCGTCGAGTGATACATTTTAAGCACTTTTAGGTCACCGTTTTCGTTATTATTTATAATCTGGATATCTAAATTGATATTATGATAAAAATTATACTTTACTACATTGACATTACGTACCTAACACTAAACTAAAGTGAAATGTGGTTAGTTGTGAACGTAATTAATAAACACACACAATGAAGAAGCACTGGTCCTGGGATTTCTTTGTTTACAGATTAACTTGTACAAGTTAATCTGTAAACTTACTTTATCAATCCATCGTTAACTATAATACTTGCTGTCAAATTTAAATTTGGAAATATGTTTTTCTACCATTTATTTTAAATTTTCTTTGAAAGTGTACCTATACTAAAAGACGAATTTTCTAATGGAACCAATAAAGTTTAGGAAAAGTGTACTTACAAACGGATGCACCTCCGGGTCTTAATGAAAAGTCGATGTAACTTTGTCACCGTCTTAATTTTAGTACAAATACACTTGAATTCCAAAACAACCTCATAGCAAACAATCTTATATTTTCAAGGTAAACCCATAGAGTATATTGAATAATGGTGTATAGAGTTATCAGTCAAGGTTTTTGCTTGCAGCGCCATCTATTGATGATTCACGGCAACTTTTCTCATATACAGGGTGTTTTTTTTTCGACCGTTCAAATTCTACATAGTGAATGTGTAGGTCATACTCACCAACTTTTACTATGGGGACAACGTCGAAATCGCGAAAAAAAAATCAGCTGTTTCATACAAATTGGCGGCATTACGCCGGCCGAAATGTATGAAACAGCTGATTTTTTTTTCGCGATTTCGACTTTGTCCCCATAGTAAAAGTTGGTCAGTATGACCTACACATTCACTACGTAGAATTTGAACGGTCGAAAAAAAAACAGCCTGTATATATATATATATATATGTATATATATATATATACATACATATATATAGCTATACATATATATATATATATATATATTAGGGTGGTCCACAATTGTATGGAAAAAAATAAATATATTTATTTTTAATGGGGCACCCTCTTATTTTGTAACAGCTATTACGTTGATAAAATATACCTAGTTTCGTAATTTTATCTCAACTCCAAAGCGGTGCTCAATGCCTTTGAAAAATATAATATTTTATGAATTCCAAAATAAATAAATATTTTATGTTTATGATTTTTATGTCAGTAATTACTTTAATACTGTTCAAAACGGGATTTAAAAGTCAAGTAGGTAAAAAATACATTTTTAACAATACAGTTTTCTTAGAAACACGCGCGGCGCGCGGACTCGAATACTTTCTCGCTCGCACATTCGTCCATCTCATCAAGAGGCCGCCGAAGATATCCGAGCGCGCACGAATCCAGAGCGCAGGGTATAAAAGCCGACGCCCGCGCCGTAATTCTTCCAGCCGCCAGACGACTGACACCAGCAGCTCTCTCTCTCGACCCAGCGGGGCCCTGCCCGGGTGCCCCCGCTGGGTCACCATTTTCTCTCCTCTCTAGCAGCAGACTCTCGACGACGAGCCAGCTCTGCCGCTAGCGACGCGCCGACAGCCGCGCATCGAGCAACGAGCACCAGCCTCTCTCTCTCCATCTGTCTTCCTTTTCAGATCTCTCTCAGATCGAACTTTGCCTTGCCTTAACTTGCCTTTACCGCATCATCATCACCAAAATCATTTTTCTCTCTCGCCATGCCCATGGCAAATCTTCCTTCAACAGCCTCTCAACACCGTCCCCAAATGACGGTGCAACGACCGTCCCACCCTTGTGGGATGCGACCCGGCCACAGCTGCAGTAGCGGAAACGCGGGAGCAGCCACACATACTCCAGGAGGAGTATCGTTTGTATATTCAGTTCAGTAATTCTTCATTTAGCTAGCGACTGCCTTAGCGATAGGTACAACCCTCTGTCCTCTGGCAAGTCTCACTGAGTCTGGGAGTTCGATAGCGTCCTAGCAGTCTTCTCCCATATTCACCCTAGGTCTTAGCTAGTGCCTTGGCGATAGGTTCACAGACTGTCCCTGGGTAATTTGTATCGGCAGTGGAGGGTTCAACCTTGCCACCCACTGTACGACTTAACGTAGCTAGGAAGTTCCAGTTATGAATGAACAATTAATGTATCTATACATATAAGTACAACCCGAATAAAAGTATTGATGACATTGGGCGTTTCCGTTACTACCCACCATTACATTGGCGCCCAACGAAATAACTACCCGCTCGATTGGAAGATTAAGTTGCATCTACCCTATATTTTTTTCTCAAAGTACCCCACATGAAAGAAATATAAAATGGCGGTAAGAGATACGAATAAGGAGGGGAACGGCGAAGTATCTACAAAGAAGGTAGTTTCAAATAAATCAAAGGTGAAAGCGACAGGAGATACACAGGCACAAGCGCCACCAGTGTCTTCGATACATTTATCCGAAGAACAGTTTGCAAGATTATTAAAAAACACCTTTCTGCCATGTCTACGAAGACTTTTGTTGAATGTAATAATCGATTCCATGGCTAAAATGACCGCAATAAACTCGAAGAGTCTATCAAGAAAGTTCTGTCGAAATGGGCCACTGAAGAGCAAGCTGCATACAAAACATCAAAAATTTGCACTTACCTCATCGCCAATATCGAAACAACCAGATTTTCAGCCGTCATTTATGATCAAAACAGATGCTTGTAACTACACCATTGGAGCAGCTTTACTCCAGGGGGAGGGCATTGAGGAACGCCCTATAGTTCAAGGATCAAAGGAAGAGAATGTAACAATACAAAGTCCTGGTTTTCTCACGGGACGTCATCGAGCACCAGAGGGGGAGACTGTAACAATACAGTTTTCTTAGAAACACGCGCGGCGCGCGGACTCGAATACTTTCTCGCTCGCACATTCGTCCATCTCATCAAGAGGCCGCCGAAGATATCCGAGCGCGCACGAATCCAGAGCGCAGGGTATAAAAGCCGACGCCCGCGCCGTAATTCTTCACTTAGCTAGCGACTGCCTTAGCGATAGGTACAACCCTCTGTCCTCTGGCAAGTCTCACTGAGTCTGGGAGTTCGATAGCGTCCTAGCAGTCTTCTCCCATATTCACCCTAGGTCTTAGCTAGTGCCTTGGTGATAGGTTCACAGACTGTCCCTGGGTAATTTGTATCGGCAGTGGAGGGTTCAACCTTGCCACCCACTGTACGACTTAACGTAGCTAGGAAGTTCCAGTTATGAATGAACAATTAATGTATCTATACATATAAGTACAACCCGAATAAAAGTATTGATGACATTGGGCGTTTCCGTTACTACCCACCATTACACATTTTATTTTTATTTTTAATAAATTATTGATTCGGTTGACTTTTTGGCGAAGATTCAAATAAGCTTAAAATATAGAAAGAAAAATTAACTTCTACTGTGTTACTTAAAAATCCTATGTTTAAACAGTCTAGAAGCAATAACTAAAATAAAAAGTTAAGAAACAGTAATTTCATTTTTTCACATTCCATACAATATAAAAAACATCAAAGGCGTTGAGCACCACTTTATAGTTGAAATAAAATTATGAAACTTGGTATAATTTATCAACTTAACAGATGTAACAAAATAAGGGGGTGCCCCATGGGAAAATAAAATAAATGTTTTTTTGGACCACCCTAATATATATATAGCTTTGTAGATTGGTAACCTTTGAAATAATGGACAAACAAAACCAGATCACATCAAGTGTGAACTTGCCACGCATTTCTCATTTGGAATCAGCTGAAGAAGTTCACACATTATGTGACCTAGTTCTGTTCGCCCGAACTAGGATCGAGAAACAATAAAACAAAAAAAATGTGTCACTTTCAAGTTTTATTTTTACACTAGCCTTATCCATAAAGTTTTTAGGTACTAACTTATTAAGCATCTGTATCATATATTATTTGCTATCAGTTTGATTGAAGTTGAATTAAAAAAAACAGTAGCCGCATTGCACAGTTTTCTAATGTCGGCGAACGGAGCTCGTGGTACATTTCCATCTTGAAACGGTTTTTGCGAATGGCTTCCAATTTGCATATATATGCGTTTTGAGTAACATTAAAATGCTCACGCATTTTACCACAATTAGGCAAACAACACATTTAACCGCATCGCACCATTTTTACAAAAGTCCAATCCATGTACAGTACATACATGGAAAAGCACAATTATAGGAGTCCAGAACAAGCACAGTCGTTGTATGAAATCACTAAAATAATATCATTTCGATGCACTTCCAGTTCAAGCATCGAAGACAACCAAAGCGAAAATTTAATTATGGCCGACCTTGCAAAAACATTCCGTTCATTCAATATATTTTTTAAATGCATCCAAAATATTTGTAGCTAAAGAATTCAAATTGGACAAAAGTAAAAATACAAGTATAGCTAAATTAATATTACATTTCACTATGTATGAAACAAAAATATTTTGAGAGCCAAGTAATGAAAAAAAACTAATACTTTGTCATTTCTTTCGTTTTGTTAACTGCGCGTAACGGAAAAGAAAATAGTGGCTGTACAGATAACACAAGATCTTGAAATTGATATCTACGCCCTCTAACGTTAATTTCCGGAAGCATATCCGATGACGTCATGAGTACATCAAATTCACTACTTCAACTAAGTGAAAACACCGTGGGTAAACCTTTCGTTACCAAGTTTGCTTTCCGTACAGTGCCATCTCTCGGATCATTTACATATTACAAATATTACATTAAAACTATAGCCGACCCGGGGAGCCTTGATTCCTATGACAGCTGTCAGCACATACATTATCTGTCAACAATGGTGCGTTTTGAAAAGTAATGTGTTGAACTGACAGCTGTCATAGGGATCAAGGTTCCCCGGGCCGGCTATACGAATTGGACAAAAATATTACTCCTAGTTTGTGAACCACTAGTAAGCGTGTTAATGTAATACTTTTTTTCTTGTCTCACTATCATTTCATTTTATGTTAATTTCATTTCCTTTTATATTATATCTTAAGTCTTCAATTTAATCCACGCGGTGGCATATTCACGAAAGCTTATCAAAAGGAACCGTTACTCAATGTAAGAGGCGGAACAACAATGATGTTGAAACGTGAAACTATAAAAGTTTCCAATTTATCCCAAAATCTGGAAGATTACGCAAGGCGATTGAGATATACGAGGTTTAGGATTATTGAAAATAATACAATGGCCTATTAATTTCTGTAAGTTATGTACATGTACGAAAAAAGGGTAGCATTTTGTTAAAATATAACGTATTCGTTAGTAATCTAACTAATTAAAAGATTCACAACAATTTAAATACATAAATTGGTTTACATTCTAAGGTTGGCCTTTGTGGTATTGCAAGATTCACTTTAATACGGGTATTGAAGGAGTTACCTATTATATACATAGGCATCTATTCATTTGCTTCTACCTATTAGCATGTTCATGTCAAATCCAGCATAACGATGTTCATCTAATTCTAGTAATTACATTGCTTACCTCAATTAGCAAGCTTTCCTAATGGCATCGAAATTCAACCCCGCATGTGTAAGCCGACACATAGATTTGCGAAAGTACGAATCTTACTGGGGTCTATATGGGGAAATAGATTTGTGTGTGCTTCTAAATTTTGTCAAATTATAACAAACGTATGGCGATTCACGTTGTTATAAATGCAAGTGTAATGAAAGTGACCAATTTCTCGTATGTTTATTAGGGTTCCGTAGCCAAAATGGCAAAAACGGAACCCTTATAGATTCGTCATGTCCGTTTGTCCATCTGTCCGTCTGTCACAGCCAATTTACTCGGAAACTATAAATGCTACAGTGATGAAATTTGGTTAGAATGTGTGTTGTATTGACCGCTACAAAATTATGATACTATATTGTAAAAAAAATAACTGGGGTTGGGGCCCTCCATACATGTAACTGAGGGATAGAATTTTTTTTAGATGTATATAAGCGTGTGAGGTATCAATAGAAAGTTCTTTGAAAATGATATAGGTAAGGTTTATACATCACATTTTTATTTAAGCCAACCGTTTTTGAGATATCAGCTCTCAAAGTCTGAAAAATGTGTCCCCTCCCCTCTATTTTTTAAACACGTGGTATACAATTCTAAATAAATATGTCATGCATATTAATAAACTCTATCAACGATTTTTGGTTTGATTAAATTATCTCTTATAGTTTTTGAGATAAGTTGATTTAACTGAATTTTTTTAATGATAATGGTACGGAACCCTTCGCGCGCGAGTACGACTCGCGCTTGACCGGTTTTTAATTGTGTAAATTTTACTGTTGTTATGTCTAGATATCAAAATAATACTTATCCAGGTATAATGTAACACAAGTAAATAAACACGATCAAAATTATGGTTACTTTCATTACAGTTAAATGGATTTATCCTGAAACGTTTGACGGAGTCGATGCTGACCCTAGACATACATTTAGAGAACAACCTAGTGCTTAAATCAGGGAGATTACTCCGTTCAAACAATACCTTGATCGCACCGCGTTTACAATGATTTGTTGAGAAAAAAAGGTAAAATCGAAGATTTTCGTACACAATCCCGGAAATTTCCATATCTAAATGGAAAACCGACCCCGAACAATCAATTTATCCAGCAATATCCTCGAGCGGTTTATACCACCTGTACAATAAATATTTATATTTCTCCCCTCGATTTGTATCGTTTCGCGTATTCTGTACAGTTTCTGTTATGGTGGTACTTGGTGAAGCTCGTTATTTGAAATTATAGCGTACAATAAGATTTCATTACCTTTTTAATGAACAATGAATTGACATGAATGAATGGTGCTATTTATAAGCGTCAGATTTTTTGTGAAGGGAATTTGTCGACGTTGAATGAAACAATCTATTGTGCACAATATTGTAATGAGATTTAAGTATATTAGAACTCAGATACTTATATTAGTTATTGTTGGACAAATGTAAATAACAGGGAATTCTATGTTGTTGTTATAAATGCATTGTACGATACTGCAATAAAATTATATGAAAAATACAAGAGCGAGCGTTCGTTTTATGATTTTGTTACCTTTTCAAAGTTTCACCGTGAAGACTTGGTACACCCATAACAAATGTTAATAAAATATATAAAACAACCGTTTAAAAATGTACCACATTTTTTAGGCCAGAAAATAATGGTCTAACTAAAGAAATGTTAAAACCAAACATTCTGACACATAAATATCGTACATTATTTTTCCGGTTCTGATAAGATTCTCGTAGGTTATATTTATAAGCGAAATCTGCTTATAAATATAACCTATGATCTAACTACGTTTTCTAGCCGAACTTTTTACACTTGGTTTTGCACTTGCCCCAGCCCATAAAGAATATAATTATATATTTCATTTTTATTCGCACAATATTAGAATTCGCATAGCATGGAACTACTTAGCTATCTATACAGTCATCATGAAATAGCGTTCATGCTTATACTTGTATACTTCCGGCAGAACAAGGATTTATTTACCAACGGAAATAGGGTTGTCAAACACCAGTATGAATTTATAAAATTTAAGTAAGATGTCTAAAAGAAATGATTTTCTGTTCTTTGAGCTACATAATTTTTAAAAGTTAAATGTGTAAATTAAGAGGAAATATTTATTTTCACACCCAGAACAACCTCCGCACCGATTGTGAAGTTACATTTTTATCCTAAGCTTGAAATGCCAATGAGCCTGTAACGTAAAAAAGTATGAGACTTAATATTAGATATACTGCAAGCTCAATTTTAAACTGGCAACCCTAGCAAATGTCGCATAACAATGGTGCATCGCGCTATAAAACAACAGTTGATGAGTTTATAATGAAGAAGCACAGTGCTCGCACAGCGATGCTAAACACCACACTCCAGTGATTGTGGCATTGCGCCGCTAGCGGGAATATACTTTTATTAAATTTATTTTGGTTTTTAATTTATTGCCAGTAATAAAGTTGTAATGGTGTTTTACGCCGTGTGGTGACGGCAGTAAGAATACATTTGTCACCACCCCAACTCCTCCTGCGGGTGTCGTAAAAGTCGACTAAGGGATTGAAGTGTCACTGACCACTATTTGATAAAAGATTGATGATGGGCAGCAGCGTCATCATAGTGGACACATTACTGCGATCGCCAATCCGCTGACCGTGGCGATTATGGGCATTTACCTCCTAATGCGATTATACGCATAGTTAATAGGAGAGGCCTACGTCCAGCAGTGGACTATTATAGGCTGATGATGATGATGATGATGATGGTGATGGTGTTTTAGGCAATCTGAAATGGAAATAATCTTGAATAAATGATGAAGATATTGAGTTTGAATATTCCAATCACTTTTTACATTACTTGCATTAGATTGACCTGCGTTAGCCAGTTAAGTCTTTTTGTCATAATCCAATTTATAGGTATTCTAGAGCAGTTGGGCTCAAAAATACTTTCGTATACAGAGTCTAAATGTAATACCTGCATTTACGAAAATTTTAATTAGAATTTTAGTGAATATAAATTCATACAAAATAGTTCGGCTTCCAATGTAACGCAATATACTTGACTTAAGGACTTGGCGATAGGTGCTTTCAAAAGCGGATAACACATTATGTCGTGACTGTCATAACTATGATTACAACTACATTACTGCCCTGTAATCATAATGTGTAGATATAATTAAATAAAAAAAAAACCTGCTTTCTAATCCTAACTGAGGCTTATTTCTCAAAAGCTTATAACTTGTAATACACTCTGGGTCACGTTTTATACAGTTACAAGTTACAATTTTGCTGTTTGCCTCTCTTTCTCTTTCTATCCAATATGTGCAAGCGTTAGAGAGGCAAACAGTGAAATTGTAAAATGTTACTTTATAAAACGCGGCCCAGAAGTTCTCATCTAATTAATGGTATTAAAAAGAAACTTTCATTTGTATAATAAGTAACAAGTTTTTGAGGTTCGGGCTCCTGGATAAATGGGTATATCCGATATCGTAATATAGGTATCGAATAGGGCGAATTCCGGATCGCCCGAATATTAGATTTATTATGATGTAGTTGTATTACGTTTATGGGTTAAAGTGCAGAGTTGGATCCATAATGTCTGTAAAGTTTATGTCTATACATATAATGCACTCTGAAAGGTAATGTGTGTAATTAATAAAATAGCAATACAAAGTCCGTGCCTCGAGGCTACCAGGACGCGCTTGCCGCGATTCCATAATAATAAAATAATCTTCGTAGCCATATTTATGAGCTTTTATTTTGCGCCCTTTTATTTGAAAACACTGTAAGTAACTGAATAAACTCTACTCTGAACTAATAACTTGTATTTAATTAATAGAACAATCGTTCAAAATCCACCTCATCGTAAAATATTTAAGTCCTAATTGTTGTTTTTTTTCTACCTCATTTAACTGGAAAACAACTAATTAATGATAAATAAATATTTTACTGAGATTTTAGCCCAGTACCAGCCTTGGAGGCTAAACCAGCGCAGAATATTATTGCGAAAGCTATCCTAATATACAACATTCAGAAAAGTATTGATAACACACTTCTCTTACACTACTCATGACCGTTCATTTATTGAAGATTGATAATTGGCAGCAGCATCATCACAATAGACACACTACTGGTACTTTGATCGCCATTGCACTTGCCCAGCGTGTCGCTATACAAACTGTAGTCTATTACCCTACTTAAAATTTCTAGTAATTATGTTGGTATTTATTTACAACATGGACGTAAATAAAAACAAAAAGTTACTCGTATTCAAAAGCATTGGTGGCAACAATTTGTGCTCAGAATTAATTGTATTCAGAATTTCGGAAAAACAGAATATATAGTTCTCTGTAACAGAACTAAGCTTAACAAAGACCTTGCTTAGAAAGTAAGCCACATAGTGCACTGAATACTAGACGCTAAGTGCTAGAGAATACGTGTTATTTCTATAAGTGTTATAATAAAAATGGTTAAACTCACGAGTATTTAGTCACTACGCGATACGGTGCGCGCTACGCGTTTGCATGGGCCCAGTGCTTGATAATGAAGACCTACGCTCTCCGAAACATGTCACGCGTACTTACAAAATACACTTGAGTTTAACCGATTTATTTATATTTATAGATGAACTTTCTAATTCAGCTATGCTATTCTCTTATTCACACATTCGACGCTGCGTTTGTCAACGAGTTCGACGTCGAGACAGTCTTGTCTAAAATCCTAGCTGTTTTATTTGACATTAGGAATCGAGGCCGTGAGCGTGGTTGTGGGCGAGTTCATCGCTGTTTTTCGTTAGAGAATACGAAGTTCGTACATTAAACGTCAACTCTCGACGCAGTGTAGTTCCAGCTCACGCCGCATTCGTCGCCGAGCAGTAGTGTCGTTTAAAGTACATTACCCAAGTAACAAAAGCGAATCTAAAAAGGGGATATTAGATATCTAATAGACTTCGATTTGATTGTCTACCATAAGAGTAACATTGCCCCCAAGCTATCTTCAATAACGCTTATAGATAGTCTATAGTAAATTGGGCACAACCTTGTAACTATTCATAAGTCTCCCTCTAGAAACCACGAATAGACAGAGTTAAGAATTAAACATTTTCAAATAGTCTTAAGGCATTCTTCGAGAGTCTTTCTATACTATTTATAGACCACGATTATGCACTAGTAGATGGTTAATAGATAAGCTTGAGAGCTAAACAGAAGTATTTACCTGAGAAGTTTTAAAACCAAATTAACTCAGACCTGCCAACTTTAAGAAAGATTTTAATAGAAATAGACAACGATACGTGCATATCTCAAAAGAATAATGCTAAGGTAATATTACAAAATGGCGTGACAAATTTCTAACTTCTTATTTCATGCGCCTAGTTTTCATCGGCTAATACTGATACTTAAACTTGCAAAACTTGGTGCGGATGAAAGTCTCTCGCTGAATTTGTGTAAAACTCTCTTTAAATAAGAGCGCCCACTTGAAATGTAATATTTAATAAAATATTAACCAAATATAAAAATATTAAAAAAAAAAATATTGTGTTTATATGTTTAAGCCATTTGTTTCATTCATAATATAGTATATTAAAAAGTATAGGACGATTTGTTACAGAGAATATATTCATAAAAGTACAAAAACAAGCCAAAAAATAGTTCGCTACAATAATTTCACAAAATATTAATTTGCGTAACTTTTATGAATATATTCTCTGTAACAAATCGTCCTATACTTTTTAATATACTACTGGGTGACATCGGAGTCGTGATCCAAACTGTGAGAAACGTGTTAAGATGGTCTTCCTAAACAATGTTCTCTATGGGACCTATATGAACAAACATACTTTTTTTACGACTAGTAAAGTTCGAGTTCATTAATATGTATACATTTCTCCATACTAATCCTTTCCAAATGTGTTTACATAATTATGAAACGAGACTGGAAGTTATGAACAGTGAACACTTCCGCACCGTTCGGTATGGAAACAGTTTTTTTTTTTTCGCGATATTCATATTTGTTCCATGGGAAACCTTGTTGAGAATGACCATCTTAACACGTTTCTCACAGTTTGGATCACGACCCCGATGTCACCCAGTATATTATAAGGTATTAAAAGTGAGAAATAAGCGCCTTGAGCGGAAACAGAAGTTTATCATTAAGTTCAACAATGAGTAAATATATATCAAAGTCCATTTAAAGCAGCGGAAAGCAAACAAATGCCAACTGCCTCTTATAATTAAAGGAGTACGTAATCAATACTTATCTTTTCAACACAGCCGCCAACTTTGCCTAAAGCCCGAGCAAATGCCCGAAAACGAAATTGAAATGAATGGCCCGAAGTTGTATCCTAATTAGACGTAGACGTACGAAGTTTATACGTCCTCAGAGTGTCGAAACGGGAGTTAAACTAAACTTGTTTACCTTTCCGCAGATCTGTTTATATGAAACTTGGCAAATACTGAGACGCCCGCGGGAGCCTGGAATTTTGCTGAAAGTGTCATTATAGAAAGTTTGCGCATTGCTTTATTACTTCCTCTTGAGAACATTTAAACCCCTACGTACTTCACCCTTTTCCCTGTAGGCGTAATAAGAAATTATATTAATTAACACGACACTTGATGAGCTCACGGATGTTGTTTTATTACGTTTTCTTTCAAGATTTTCTTCACTCCTTCCGTGACTTTCCAAGTACATACTCATTGACCCAATTTAAGACTCGCACTAGAATGGGCTGAGTTCAAATGTCCGCCTTGGACTTGTGTAATTTTAATATTCCAAACTGAAACCAGTTCTAATATAAGCCATCTGCTTGGTAACGTGGCAAAAATGTAGTCGCAATAACTAAGTGTAAATTCATATAAGAATATCAAATTCATATTCATGAACAAAAACTATAACATGAATCCAACTTTCGAAATATATATGCTATCTAGTATGCAAAGTAAATTTTTACGTCAACTTGTAAAATTCCTCAATATATTATCTAATAATATATCTTTTCTCAAACATGCAATGAAATGTTGTAGTTACGTGCCTAAAAAGTGGCCGGGAAGTACCTCGTTGCCGGCCTAGGCCGGCAAGTACCTCTTTTTTAATTTTCATTTGACATAGGGTTGTGACCTGGCATCTTGGCTTTTAGCCAATAATTATCTGTAAGTAATATTAGTATAAAAAAAAATTATTGGCAAATTTTTGCAGTTATAATTAGGTAATCATTTAAAATAAATGTACAATAACTACTCAAAATAATATTTAAAAAGCAGTATTATATGGCGCGATCCGTCGGCCCCGATCACTGCATGCGATTAATTGGACCCAACCGACCGCGTCGTCTAATACCGCTTTTTTAAATTAAAAATTTGCAACTTTCAAACAGGTCAATCTTAAAAAAAAAATGAGGTGTCAGTGCCGTATTTGACTTTTGTTGTGTTTCAAAGACTTAGTTATGTAGTTGACTTATACCTAATTTCTTAGAAAGAAGATACATTTTTTTGTTTCATTTCATTGCATGTTTGAGAAAAGCATTATACATACCTCGGCCATGAAGTGACGGGTTGCCGTCCGAATACTATCCGGCCTCGCTTCGCTCGGCCGTCTACATATATTCGGCTGGCAACCAGTCACTTCCCGGCCTCGGTAGTAATGTACTATTAAGTATCTAATACAAGGAAAGTATTTTAATAGGAGGTGTATTACTTGCCCTTAGATAATGGTCAAAGGCGCCTATCCTTTTAAGTGATTGCATATACCCGAGAAAATTTACCGGTGGTTGCTAAGACCGAGTGGCCGAGCGGTACTGGATCAGCCGCGAAACCTGAGCACGTGGGTTCGATTCCCACCTCGGCCATTGGTGTTCTTCGTCGTTTTTTTCTTTGATATTTGATATCCAATATTTATAATAAACAAACCTCTTACTTCAAAAAGTCACAACTTCTATGTCGAATAATGCTAAATCTTTCTTTTAACTCTTAAGATATTATAATCTATTAAACCAATAAAAAAAACAACTTCTATTAGCGGCAACATTATTCGAAATTAGGAAATGCTCTGTCCAGTGTCCAATGGACACTGTCCATCCACCGAGGTGTTGGAATATTTTACGTAGACAAATTTGAATTCACTTTACACTAAGCTGTTTTGTTTACCGTGAGTGGGCAAGTAACGTTTATCCTCCTAACGTCCAGCAGTGGACTATCATAGGCTGATGATGATGATGATATGTGAGTCACAATACTTGTGATTGTGACGGACGGACGAGTTGCAACATTGATTATGCTAGACTTGACTGCTACTGAATTACGTTTTTATTAAAACAATATCTTTAGAGTCACCTGTTGTAACAATACTCTTACTCATTTATTCACAATAATTACAATATTATTACATGTCAATTTGAAATAAGAAAAATAACAATTAATCGTTAATAGTTACAGTCGGTACGTACACAATAAAACAATAGGTAGTAAAATATTTAATGAGACGACAATGACGAAATAAAAACAGGGTAAAAACGCTGAATATATATACACCACTTAGCTAGTTTATCTAATAGTCCATCTTACGTAACTGACTTTCTTGGAAACTGAGAGTTACGTTTTGTTATCTCTTTTTATCCATCTTAATTTCTAATTAGATTATGTTTCAAGCGAAAATGAGAAGGTCTTGAAATCATAGCCACATAGCCTTTCAGATATGCAAGCCAAAGTGACAATAGGTAGTAAAAATAATATTTTACAGGAGAATAGTTAAACACTACTTGTTATGTCTTTGTCCATTTAGGTGCTAGTACCGTCGTCATACGAAACTGGTCAGATCATTTTTTATACATTTATAAAAAGGTCCCTTTTTTATCGTTAATTTCGACAAAAGTAACTTAAAATTACTTTCATAGCAACAATAACAATAAAAGTTTTGTATCTGGCATTTCTCTCGACGTTCTGAATATTTTATTCCAGCTTTTGTCTTTCGTACAATTTTCCACGAGAAAAGTGATGGATTGGGAGTGAAACTTTCCTTTCATATTTGTTTCTTTTCAATCAATTTCTTTTGGTTGCGACGGTGACACAGACTTTTGTTTCTTACATTGGATTATTACATTTTGTATCCAAATTTTTTTTAGATTGATTTGTTTTGACTACATATGCGCTAGGCCATCGGTTTGGTGATCGCAGTAGTCTGTCCACCATGATGATGCTGCTGCCCATCATCAATCTTCGATATATTATAAATAGTCAGTGACACTTCAATCCCTTAGCCGACTCTTAGGATATCCACGGGAAGAGTTGGGGTGGTGACAAATGTATTTTAACTGCCGTCACCATATCGCTACCCCAATATTACACGGTTCTATGTTACATTTTCGAGGTAATTGAATTTGGACTAAATGTCAATATGACAATGTTCAAATTTCTAGTCGATGAAAGTGCAACATAGAACCTTGTAATATTGGGGCGGCGATATGGCTACTTCGAATAATTGAGGAGCAATTTCTAAGAATCGTTTGCGATGGCTGAAAAATGTTAGAGTATAAATTGTAGTATTTATCTCACGTACCTACTTGAGTAGGTACATCTAAAATCACAATAGTACCCACAATAGGTTAAATTATATTCAACGTATACTTACTGCACACAGTGCAATTGGGCGGATATGATGATATTAGTGTAAGGATTATTAGCAGGTACTAGTAGGTACAGCTTTCAGCTCAACATTCGCAGAACCTTTTAGTCGGTGCCAATTAACGGAATACCTTCCAATGCATTCAGTATACGAGTACTTGCGGCATAACTGACTAGCAACTGGGTGTATACTGTTCTCTCTTTCACTGATGTCTGGTGCTAGGAACTGTTAGAAACATGACACCTTCAGTCACCAGGTAATAATGCGGTAAGTTAGGATCAATACAATATCTCCTAGAGGACAATATAACATAGGTAATTTATTAGACGCTTTGCATTTAAGATTCAAATTTTTTTTTTCAAGTGTCGCTGACCATTCATTTATTAAATATCAATGACGGGCAGCAGCGTTATCATAATGAACACATTACCTACTACGATTGTCAACCCGTTTACCCAGCCTACCGACTATGGGCATCACCTCCTAATGCGTCCATATGCTAAGTAATACTATTTCGTTGCAACTTGCTCTGAAATATTCGCTTCAACATAATGAGAATTGAAATTACTTACATGAAAATTCACTTATCAACAAAATTACAAATATTTTTTTCTCAAACTTGCAATGAAATGTTGTAGTTACGTGCCTAAAAAGTGGCCGGGAAGTACCTCGTTGCCGGCCTAGGCCGGCAAGTACCTCTTTTTTAATTTTCATTTGACAAAGGGTTGTGACCTGGCATCTTGGCTTTTAGCCAATAATTATCTGTAAGTAATATTAGTATAAAAAAATGATTGGCAAATTTTTGCAGTTATAATTAGGTATTTAAATTATATCATTTAAAATAAATGTACAATAACTACTCAAAATAATATTTAAGAAGCAGTATTATACGGCGCGATCCGTCGGCCCCGATCACTGCATGCGATTAATTGGACCCAACCGACCGCGTCGTCTAATCACCACTTTTTTAAATTAAAAATTTGCAACTTTCAAACAGGTCAATCTTAAAAAAAAAATGAGGTGTCGGTGTCGTATTTGACTTTTGTTGTGTAATCAAAGACTTAGTTATGTAGTTGTCTTATAATTTCTTAGAAAGAAGATAGATTTTTTTGTTTCATTTCATTGCATATTTGAGAAAAGCATTATACATACCTCGGCCATGAAGTGACGGGTTGCCGTCAGAATACTATCCTATCTACATATATTCGGCCGGCAACCAGTCACTTCCCGGCCTCGGTAGTAATGTACTAATAATCTATTGTTGAATTATGCCTATTGAAAGTTTATTCTAAGATTATTTCCTTGTTTAAGCTATAATTTTTTGATGCAAGAATATTTGCAGAAAATGCCATCGGGTATATTCTGCAAATCAGAGCTAAGTTAGAGCTAAATGTTAATCTGCAACGTGTACACTGCTACTTATAATAATCAAACGAACCAAGCACTTTTTACAGCAATAACGACCACAAAGAACGTCAAACTAACATTGCCAAAACAAAACAAAAGAAATTACCCTGTTGCATTCCGTGTCGTTGCATATGACTGACAGACAGACATTAATGGTGCAAATTCCTTTCAAGATAGCGCGAACTAGACGTACTAATTGCTAATGGTACGCCATTTGCCGCGTCGCTTGAAAGGAAGAGCAAAACCTACTTACTGCTTCGGAGTGTTTTAAGGTTTTGTTTATGCTGTTTATGTAGAATTGTTTTACATTTACAAGAAACCTAGCTTGTAGTTCCAAAAAGAAAAATTTAAGAGGTAACCTTTTCAGTGATGCTTTTAAATGTTTTCATCACACCTGTTCGGTAAGTGCGCCAATACGGCTGCGGTGATGCGCGCCGTAGGTGCGTCATTACGTCCTAGTAGGCCGTTAAGGATTTTCATACAACATTACGTCGCACTAGCGCGGTCCGGCGCACGCCGCGCGCCGCGCCGAGATTTCTTTTATGAAAATGATGAAATTAAGTCATCCCTGATTTAGACCATTTTACAGTAGTTTTGTGAAAATATATATTGTTTTATTTACTTTTTTGCATCACAGGTGTGATGAAAAACATTGTATTGTATCTAACCGCGCCTTCGGCTTGGGCTTTACTTTCACACTCGTTCGCAAATTCTTGCTTACCGCCCTAAATACACAATGTACTATTTTGATTAATGTTATTTTTTCACGCAATTATGTTATGAACTTTAAGCGCCCTGAATAACTTACGGTTTCTTCTTCTTCTTTGTTCTGTTCTATGATACAAGAAATACTCACTTGCTTTGTATTTCACAACCAGTCTTATGTTATTTTACATAAAAATAAGATCGACAGCTGGCGTCCACAGTTCTATGAAGAAATTGAGTGGATATGGTTATTAGATTTATAGACCGAGTCCATTATTATCTGTGGGTGACGCCGGCAATGTCTGTCAACGATCTTTGTTTGGGTATACTAGTGCACCTAAACCGCAAGTAGTAAAATTGATTAAAATAAAGCTTTTCATGTATATTTCTGTTCGATAAGTGCACGGAATGTGATAAAAGTGATGACTTGTGTGGTTCCAGGGTGTAAAAACCGCCAGGGTTACCTGAATGAACAAAATAAAGACATTACGTTTCACCGGTAATTTAGTTTTGACTTGAATTTTAAGATTTGGAACCTTATTAAGGTAAAAGTAACTGAAAATCTTATTCAATATTTGTTGCCGGATACATGTGTGTAGTTTTGTGAATTAACCATTCGTATTTCGGCTGCCCTACGCAGAAATCAAGTATCTCGAAATTTATAAAAAAAAAATTTTTTACATTATTCGATTCAGTGTTTTAAAATACATTTTTCAGTATTTTATTTATTTTTTACTACTGAATAGTTTTGTAGTTACAGAACTTTCAAAAATCCAAGGATCTTTTTTCAACGGGGTATTCTACGCTAAACTCAAGTATATGCCCGAATTCTATCTTGAAATCAAATATCTTGCGAAAGATACTTGGAATTCATATAGATTGCTAAGTTACTTGACTATAGCGTAGAAATATTGAAATAAATCGCTAAGTTACTTGACTTCAGCGTAGAAATATTGATATAGATCGCTAAGTTACTTGACTTTAGCTTAGAAATTTTCATTTTATTAGGATACCAAAACCTTATATTCATATTTAAGTATTTGAATTTCGGGTAGAAATTGTCCTGTGGTACCTTTTTGAAATTAAACTTTTGAATCTGCCTGTTTTTTCATACGTTTGTCAGTCATAGGTCGTATACGAGAAGTGTTATTTAAGTGCTTAATATCTGATAACTGAAGTGTTTTCCTGGCTGTATAAATTATTTATAATGAAAAGACGCAAAGAATAGGATATATAATTATAAGGAATATTTTTATTCAAATGCTCGCCATAGGGCAAAACAGATAGTTTCTATATGTTTAGAAAATAATAACTAGGGTAAAATTCGAGAATTGGGGTAGTTTCTACCACTAGCTAAATGTGATGAAGAATAATAAATTTTACACCTTAAGGAATTTGTTATTGAAAAACGTGGTGGAAGGTTGCTTCAGAAACGGACATAGGACTGTATTTTATAAAAATAATTTTAATGAATAAATATAAAGTAGTGGATTTCTTCTTCTTAATTACTAAATTAAAAATCAATGTCTCAAGAGGTAGAGGTGTCAGAACAGCAAAAAGAAGAGATTTTGGAAAAGTTATTGCCCTTAATGCCAACTAATTAGCAACTATTTTGAATGCACAACAAGAAAATTCACAATCACTCTAATTGAATAGAGGAATGTGAACTAGTTAGTACAGATGTTTGAATAAGGTTGATGTATATGGATAAGTACCTTTATCTTTATGTTCTGACCAGGTGTAAGTAAAAGCATAAATGCATATAATGTATATATATATATATATATATATATATATATTTACATACATATATATACATATATATATATACAGGGTGTTTTTTTTTCGACCGTTCAAATTCTACGTAGTGAATGTGTAGGTCATACTGACCAACTTTTACTATGGGGACAAAGTCGAAATCGCGAAAAAAAAATCAGCTGTTTCATACATTTCGGCCGGCGTAATGCCGCCACGCACGCGTGGAAGACGTAAAAATAAAAAGTTGTTCATATATATATATGTATATACATATATATACATATATATAAATATATATATATATAATTATATATATATATATATTTATATGAACAACTTTTTATTTTTACGTCTTCCACGCGTGCGTCCAGATATTCTCCATAGACTGTCGGGTTTGAAGTTCTTTTTTGGTTAGGTATGTAAGGTGTTCCCTACAATTTAAGTAATTGATTTAAATTTTCAAGTATTTTTGTCAGAAATACATTGTTCCAGAAAAAAAACTCATACACCCATGAATTTTAAAACAACTTGCATTCAAACAGAACAGGACCTTGTTTTCCATGAAATACTCCAATACCAACTACATTGATACCGAAATAATATATTTTAACACAAGCATGACATACACTAAATTATTGGCATCTAAAACGTAGTATAAAACATGATTGTGTTTATAAACTTATCAACAAGAAGCCTACCAAAGCACTAAAATATAAACACATACTTGTTTCTTTGTAGAAAAGCTTTAAAATTATATTATCGCGTTCTAGGCAGAAACCTGTTATAGCCTTTTAAAATGATTGTGCTCATAATTTTGAAAAAATAAATATAGTACACTATTAATGATATCTTGCATAATAAAAAACGGCTATAATAAACAAGAAAAACCTAAAAAAAGAGTTTTTTCGCTCTCCTGTAAAATTTGACAAAACACAGATACTTGATTTCTGCATAGGGCAGCCGATTTGCCTTCGTAATGTAATTATAAATAGTGGGATTTAAATATTTGTATCGCATAGTGTTGTACCTAAGAGACCGATCGTGATATCGATAAATGTATTGATAGCCAACTCAGAAAATGAATAGATGTTTTTAATTTCCAACAGGTTGCCACAGGACACTGAACAAAGGCTATGGGTCAAAAATATCAAAAAGGCAGACGACTGGTTCCCTAAAAAGTATTCAAAAATATGCTCCGCACATTTTGAAGCTGTTGTTTCAGGCAAGGGTACGCGCATAAGTGATTACATTCTGACGTAGTACCCACCATATTTGGTAATCATCCAATGTCATGTCAACCAGAAAGTAAATTAAGTTTAGTTTAATAATGACACACATGTGATTAATTACAAAGAAGCCATCATACTAAAATTGTTAGGTATGCTTTAAGGGATGATAAGTTCTATAAAACATGTTATAATGAGGGTTTTCTGAAATGCTGTTCACCAGGGCGGCAGCACTGAGTCGTCAGGTCCAGAAACTTGTCTAAATTCTAAGATTTGTACGGGTTAATAAAATTATGTAAAAAAATAAAATGACCTTCTAGTTAGTTTTTCTTTGAGGCTAGATAATTGTTTCTTAGCGAGACCTTACCGCTAAGTGGCGCCAACTAGTGGCATACGTTTTAGACAGAACACTTCTTATGACATTTTACATTTTAATTAATTACAATACAAATTTCATTAATTTTGTGATTTTATTTTTATCCTAAAATGTAGATTTAGAAATCATGACATATTAAGGATCGCAGAAGATCGTGATTCTGAGTAGGAAATAAGGTTTATTTCTACTGTATTCGCTACCTAATTTGGTAAAAATATTATTATTGCCGATAAAAGTATACGATGAAGACTGGACAACACTAATAGTAATGACATTTTATCTAGTCAGGTTGGTAGCATTGTTCAAGAAAATGGAGTCATTGATAGAATTCAAGACCAAGTAGAGCTATCTTATTTGTCTCTTTTCCTTATGGAATACATCTTGAGATGGTAAAGGATGACAATAGTTTGTTCAGGTATGTCTTAATACACGGAATCTTCCCTATATTTTATCTGTGTGACTTAACACGGGATATTTACCATCTAAATTCGAATTATTGAGCACCCGATATTTCGGCACTGTTGCAAATGCCATCTTCACGGAGTAACTGACGCACATATTAATATTTAATATACAGGGTGGCCCATTCAAATCGGTCAGTATGGGAAAGACTGAAACTATAAGACATACGAAGATTTGTTCTTAGGAACCATGTCACCGATTTTGATAAAAAGAAAAACTGCATTCATACATTTGAAAAATCGATTCGAACCGGTTGTTTTGAAAAAAATAAACATACACTATTTCTATTCAGATATCGTTTGTGTAGGTCTTAAGCAGTAAATGTCTCTAGGAAACATGATGTCTATAAAATATTTTAAAAATAAAAATAAAACCGCCTTCAAAAATTCGCCCGAACTAAAAAGTTAAAAATAATTTTGGTTCCTACTTCTTAGGATTCCTACTCAAACCTTTAAACCTTTTACCCTATTCATTGAAATAAAACATTATGGCTAGGTACCCTACAGATTTCTTAGAAGTCGGTGCCAAGCCGAATACGTTCATAGGTATACATATATTAGATAGAGCTTTGTAACTTACTGTCACTCCGATTACGCTTTTATCAACAGAATGGTCTGCCTCAGTCATTTTCATGAAAGCATAACCGGAGTGACAGTAAGTTACAAAGCTCTATCAAATACATATAAGTACTCGCAAAGTGAACATATTTGGCTTGGCACCGACTTCTAAGAAATCTGTAGGGTACCTAGCAATAATGTTTTATTTCAATGAATAGGGTAAAAGGTTTAAAGGTTTGAGTAGGAAATCCTAAGAAGTAGGAACCAAAATTATTTTTAACTTTTTAGTTCGGGCGAATTTTTGAAGGCGGTTTTATTTTTATTTTTAAAATATTTTATTTTTTGCTTTTTAGTAGTGTAAATATAAAATCGTTATTCAGTAGGCTCTAAATACTTATAATTAGAATGTACTGCACTGTAGTAGGCCATAAAACCTGAACTGGCGAACTTATATGAATACAAAAACAATTTCAAAGGTAACAGACTTAGCATGCCAATATTATTTAAAGAATCACTAACCGCTAACCGACATGTCATAACTACTAAGCAAACACTTGAATAGATCTCGAAAATGTATGACATTTGTTATATACAAAGAATGATCCTCCAACCCCTAATCGTTAAGGAGTTATTCCTTTCATCATCAGCTCACCAACATGAGACTATGACCACCTAAAAGCAAATACTCGAATAGCCTCCAAAATATATGAAATATGTTATATTTAAAAAATTATCCCCCAACTCCTAATCTCCAAGGAGTTGTACCTTACATCATCAGCTCACCAACATGAAAGGATGACCACCTAAAGGCAAATACTCAAATAGCTTCCAAAATACACGAAATATGTTATACTTAAAGAATTATCCCCCAACTCCTAATTGCTAAAGAGTTGTACCTTCCATCATCAGATCACCAACTTAAGATGTTCATGACTAGATGCAAATACTTGATTAGTCTTCGAAAATAAATGAAAAATGTCATGTGTGCCTACAACATTTGAAGAGTTCCCTCGATTTCTCCAGGATCCCATCATCAGATCTGAATTCGGTGACAATGGGACCAACTAGAAGGTATACCCTTTCAAATAAAAAAAGAATATTTCAAATCGGTCCACGCGTCTTCGAGTAATCGGGGAACATACATAAAAAAAAAAAAAGATTTCGACGAATTGTAAACCTCCTCCTTTTTGAAGTCGGTTAAAAATGAATGGAACTCATTGTTTTCACGTACTTAAATTTATTTTACTAGGTGTTTATTGTGTAAATCTTAAGAAAAAAAATCTTTTTTCTTTCATATTTATCAACGCAGTTTTTCTTATTATCAAAATCAATGACATGGTTCCTAAGAATAAATCTTAGTATGTCTTATAGTTTCAGACTTTCCCATACTGACCGATTTGAATGGGCCACCCGGACCGGTATATGATATTATGATCATGTTAGCTTAAAAATAAATATCGTCCCAGTATACGCAATAAGAATATCTCTGTTATTGAGGTTTGATTTTACCAAACTTTTAATGCTTACTTTGGGATAATAATGTCTATAGTAATTTGACACTAGCATCTGGGAATAAGCGTTATTTTTAACCGACTTCAAAAAGGAGGAGGTTTACAATTCGTCGAAATCTTTTTTTTTTTTATGTATGTTCCCCGATTACTCGAAGACGCGTGGACCGATTTGAAATATTCTTTTTTTATTTGAAAGGGTATACCTTCTAGTTGGTCCCATTGTCGCCGAATCCAGATCTGATGATGGGATCCTGGAGAAATCGAGGGAACTCTTCAAATGTTGTAGGCACACATGACATTTTTCATTTATTTTCGAAGACTAATCAAGTATTTGCATCTAGTCATGAACATCTTAAGTTGGTGATCTGATGATGGAAGGTACAACTCTTTAGCAATTAGGAGTTGGGGGATAATTCTTTAAGTATAACATATTTCGTGTATTTTGGAAGCTATTTGAGTATTTGCCTTTAGGTGGTCATCCTTTTATGTTGGTGAGCTGATGATGTAAGGTACAACTCCTTGGAGATTAGGAGTTGGGGGATAATTCTTTATATATAACATATTTCATATATTTTGGAGGATATTCAAGTATTTGCCTTTAGGTGGTCATGGTCTCATGTTGGCGAGCTGATGATGAAAGGAATAACTCCTTAACGATTAGGGGTTGGAGGATCATTCTTTGTGTATAACAAATGTCATACATTTTCGAGATCTGTTCAAGTGTTTTCTTAGTAGTTATGATATGTCGGTTAGCGGTTAGTGATTCTTTAAATAATATTGGCATGCTAAGTCTGTTACCTTTGAAATTGTTGTTGTATTCATATAAGTTCGCCAGTTCAGGTTTTATGGCCTACTACAGTGCAGTACATTCTAATTATAAGTATTTAGAGCATACTGAATAACGATTTTATATTTACACTACTAAAAAGCAAAAAATAAAATATTTTAAAAATAAAAATAAAACCGCCTTTAAAAATTCGCCCGAACTAAAAAGTTAAAAATAATTTTGGTTCCTACTACTTAGGATTTCCTACCCAAACCTTTAAACCTTTTACCCTATTCATTGAAATAAAACATTATGGCTAGGTACCCTACAGATTTCTTAGAAGTCGGTGCCAAGCCAAATATGTTCACTTCGCGAGTACTTATATGTATTTGATAGAGCTTTGTAACTTACTG
The DNA here is from genome assembly GCA_025490895.1 of Thaumatotibia leucotreta. Taxonomy (NCBI): domain Eukaryota; kingdom Metazoa; phylum Arthropoda; class Insecta; order Lepidoptera; family Tortricidae; genus Thaumatotibia; species Thaumatotibia leucotreta. The sequence continues at coordinate 28,690 of JALPQI010009433.1, forward strand.
TCACTCCGGTTATGCTTTCATGAAAATGACTGAGGCAGACCATTCTGTTGATAAAAGCGTAATCGGAGTGACAGTAAGTTACAAAGCTCTATCTAATATATACCTATGAACGTATTCGGCTTGGCACCGACTTCTAAGAAATCTGTAGGGTACCTAGCCATAATGTTTTATTTCAATGAATAGGGTAAAAGGTTTAAAGGTTTGGGTAGGAAATCCTAAGTAGTAGGAACCAAAATTATTTTTAACTTTTTAGTTCGGGCGAATTTTTGAAGGCGGTTTTATTTTTATTTTTAAAATATTTTATTTTAATTAAAGTTTGGTGAAATAAGCAATAGAGTACCTATTTAGAACGCATTTCAGACGCAAACGCAATAATACTCGTATGCAGCTACTTTGTATAACTTAATACTACAGATGAATGCATCGATAGATTAAAAACTAATTTATAAATAAAGCGTGTTAATGACTAAAATCAAAATCTTCTTATTTATGCTATTACTAAGTGACTAAATACTAAGTAACATGATTTAATTTAGATGGAATTAATTATAATATTAATCGTTTTCTCACAAAAACTGAGTAAATAAATAAGTATTACGGTATATAACGTTATTAAATGTTTAAATTACATCAGTATAAATAAATACAAATTGTTTGATTTAAATCGGGGTATTTACCAAGTAAATAAAATTTCTTGGAATACTCATTCCATGAAAGATTATTGTCAATAGTTCTGCTCTTAGTTTTTATGAAAAATATGTAATTGTATAATAAAGAGCATAACACAGGCACGTTAATTCTCGTATTTGTAGCTCAAATAAAAAAACCCAGGGAACCTGTTCTCGAGCTTGTTTTCACTGGGCGGAGTAATTTGTTCGGCGCAGAGAGAAATTAATTTTACATCAGAGCCTCACGATACAATCTTTCTGACATATGTAGATACCAAAAATAACACACTATAACCCTTATTCTTCTATAATAAAAGAGCGAATTCTGTGTATTTCCAAATGAAGATAAAACAGATATTTAGCGTAGGAAATCGGGCCGGAACTGCCTGCGGGATTCACGCAAGTAATTATAAGACTCATCGGCTTACCTTATTTGTTCGATAGAGGTGTGGATCTGTACGTTATAAAGGATTCATAAAATATAACATTAAAAAAGACGAGATGTTAAGCCCATGTACTTACCCTGTATATGAGGTAGGTATTTACATATGAGTGAGTAAAAAATGATGACTTCCAGCCTCCCGTACCGCGACCGTAGACCACATCCATACGCATCTTAAGATTATATTCTTCCGTCTTCTGTATAAACAGAAGACGGAAGAATATAACCTGCCCCTCTGTTTAGCGTTTGTGGACTACAAGAGAGCCTTTTCTGCTGCAGCGAGGAGTTAGGCAAGGAGATGTCATCTCCCATAAGCTGTTTACCGCTGCACTGGAGGATGTTTTTAAGACTCTGGACTGGAGAAGGTTATTGGGTCTCAACATAAACGGCTAGTACCTTACTCGCCTTCGATTCGCTGACGATAAAGTAGTCTTGGTTGAAACCGTGGACGACTTGAGTACTATGCTCGTTGTAACACTGCCCCCATTTAAAATCAAATACAAATACTCTCCGAGACACAGTCGAGATTCATAAATATTATGTATGTTTATGAAAACGTATTTTACTAACCCGGTAGAGATATTGGAGCACAAATCATGTTTTTCTTCCTGGTTAAGAATCGTGAATATTATTCGTAATTAGAATACATGTGTAATGAAATTTGAGTCAGAAGTCTGGTTTCCTGAGATTATTGGGAAAAGGCGTCGCTTGGTTCTTCCTCGCTGTTAGGGTTGAGACATTTCAGTAGTCATAATATGCCTTGTTCCGCATCAGTCCCAAATCATTGAACTTTAAATTATAAACTTCCAGGACATTTTTTTCAAGTGCCGTACGAAAAATAATACAAGAAATAATCAAACACGACAAATAGAGATGGAAGAATCATATGAGGGTTTTCCTGAGACATTCTCAGATTTAGTAAGCAAGCTGCACTGTGAAGCGGATAAATATCTAAAATGTACTCTTACTTTAATAACCTATTAGAGTCTAATACAGCTGGGAAAAGGCCGCTCCCCTTGATTTCCATGAGTACTCCGACACACTAAATTGTACTATTACTTTTTATTAATTTTGCTAATATTTTATTTTGAATAACTCCAATATATCGCATTCATATGTGTAATTATATTTATTCCGCAGCCAGGCAATTTAATTGGTGAGTTCAAATCAAATCATTCAACGGCGGCAACCCTACCATATGAATCGTAAATAGCATGAGATTTATTTTGAGCGTATTTCTCAATAACTTCTGCATCCAACATACGCACTGTTGCGCATTTTCACGTTTGGTTGGACTTGCGTGCGCTGCTCAAATAAACAGACAAGTTTGAGTGAGGGATGAAATCGTCATGTCAAAGAAACGTGTACGCCTCATATGAGACACGACAGGAAATATACAGTTTGGCGAATATCTTTTGATATAGCATAAAGTTATTTTGTGTTAGAATTATTTCGTGACATTATGGCAGACGGATGGGAAGATGATTGGAAAAGGGTTGGCTTCTATTCGTATTTTTGGAAAGATATTTTCGTTATTACGGTCTTTGACGAAAATAAAAATGTTGTTACTTATTACTGCATATTTATTTGTGTGCTACATTTAATAATCTAGAGTAGAGTTGAATCATTATCACTAAACCAAAGCAACGAAGAATTAAAATCTTGTGTAACTGTTACATTTAAACTGTTTTCATAATACAATGAATATTTTCTGCAAATCTGTTAATTGATAATGAAAATAATATAGTTACCTTTGTAAATTAATTCTTACTCTAAGTAGGTATCGAACTACTTAATACAAAGTTATGCTACAAGATATTAAAGATTGTCGTCACATAAAATCAAATCGTCAAGATCCACTTCATAATTCGTTCCTAGTAAGCTCATGTGGCACCGGACTCCGGACAAGCTTACACAAATTAAACTAGCCTCATGTTAAGTTCAACAATGGCTTATGTTTTTGGGTCTAAGCGACCTAACATATTTATGTACACAATTTGTAATATACGTAAATACTTAAATATATGAAAAACAATCATGACTAAGGACTAAACATTTGTGATGAGCATACAGACATGCCCTTGCCGGGATGCGAACCCTGTACATTATCGTGTTTGTAGGCAGAGTCACTACTTAATAAAGTCTAGGCTATGGAGGCCATCTAAAGTTAACCACACCGTTAAAGGTCATTCTCTACAGAAAAACCTAAGGCTTCAGTCTCCCATGTGCAAGTTAAAGTTTCTAAACAGTTGCGGTCTAATTGAAACCTTAAAAATAAGGAAAGATTAAAAATACCACGACCCGAGTTGCCATAAAAACGTGAACTGTAAGTTATTGTCGATTGTGAACGATGTTAGATCTGGGATTTTATTGTTCAAGTCTAACTTAGTTACTATTTGGAAGTAACCTTGTAAAATTGGTTAAGTATTTCCAAAGATTTTCCAAATGGCCATCAGTTATTTCATCTTCTTCATGAGCCCATTTCAGTCCACTGCTGGTCTGCCTCTCCCCGGGTATGCTACAGAGCGCGGTCTGTTGCTTTATGTAATTAATATGCATCCTTTCGGTGCCTCCTCTTTTGTTTTTTCAGACGCGGTTTTGATTCCAGAACACGCTCAGTCAGTCACCACTTTGCTAATATCAAAATGTGAGGGAAGCAGTAGTGACCCTGACAAGTTGAGCAAAATGAAGGCATGGCAATTTCTTTTTCTTCGTGATGCCATTCAGACCAGTAAATTTTACTACGGTATTGTTCCCGAATTCAGTATGTATATGTTAATGTTTAAATTATGTAGTATGCACATTTTTTTTATATCTTCGAAAGGTTTTATAGGTTTTTACGGAAACAGATTGACCTATTTATTTATTATTTTCTGGCTTACAAATTTTCCATAACCTACTAGTGACATACTAAAGACTTCAAAATGGAACATAACTTTTTCCGGTTTTAGCGACCTGAGATGAAAATAAATTTTGTTTACTGTCTGCATATTTTTTTTGCAATTCACTAAGTATTGTGACATAAATTTTTGGTCACCAATTGTACGAATTAGATGCTTAGAAATTTCAAATCTGCATACATTGTTTCCGTATTTTTGACTTGAGATTTTTAATTCCATCATAATTGCATGACCTCTCTGTAAATATCAGTATGCGCTATTTAACTTAAATATTTAGAGTAACCCAGTTTTCCGCTAGTTTACATTTCTAATTCCATCTTATATGGATATTCCAAGCAACCACTTCGTCTATATAATTATGACAGGGTAACCGTCTCATATTTCATAATGCAAAGGCTAGTATTTGATGTGGAAACATGTCAGACAAAAACTTACCCTTTTGCATTTGCTTGCGGCATTATCCTTCTTCATTTCTGATTCTCGCCTTGCCCCGAGCAAATTAGTAAAACACCTGCCCTAATGTATGCCGTTTTAAAATTTCCTGTTTCAGAAACTAGAAAGTAATTTTCGACCATATGAACAAAACTATGGGCACGAAAATTTGTGAATAATAAGTAACCAATTATATTGAGTTCTTGAGCAAATTTCAGTTCTCCGTTTCAACTGGGGAGAAGTTTGGTAAGTTCTTTCATATATTTAAAAAAGTCTGTAACGTTTGCCTTCACCACCATCAGCCTATATTCGTCCACTGCTTGACAAAGGCCTCTCTTATTACCTAGTCGTATGGACGCATTAGGAGGTAAATGTCCAAAATCAACACGCTGGGCAAGCGGGTTGGCGATCGTAGTAATATGTCCACTCCATTATGATGAATTGATGACGCTGCTGCCCATCATCAATCTTCAATACATAAATCACTAACTTAAATCCCTAAATCGGCACCCACGGGAAGAATTGGGGTCATGAGAAATGTTTTCTTACTGTGTTATCAGACGGTCTAGCTTGCCTTGCCTTCACTTGCCTTACATTCGTTCAACAAAAATTGCCAAATTAACCCTTAACCTGGCAGGACACTAATGAATAGAGATATTTATCACTCATGGTGTTTTTGGTGATAGTTCTAGATTGAAACTTATTATGAAGTAGAAAAAAAATACAATAGTATACTGAAAATAGTTTTTTCAGACTGTCCGTTAAAACGGACTTCACCATGATATCGACTAACAAGTAGCTCGCAGGATAGTCCTAAAAAACGGACAATGCTGTCTTACATTTTTAACCACAAAACGAAAACAAGAATTAAAAGCAGAAAAATGTCATTATTTTATTGAATAAAACACAAGAAAATATCTTTTTATAACATTTGTTTATTGAACTGATAACATAATAAAATTATGTGGTGAACCAATTATCAAAGTATACGGTTGTCATGGGCTTGCCTTGAATAGTGCGGCATATAGTTTCACCACAGTTTTGCCACCAATCCCCAAAAAAATATGCTCCCACTCAGTGAACTCGTGCCCATCAAAAGTATTAGCTCCATCATTTGCGAAAAAGTCGTACACTATACCCGAATTACCAGCCCTAACAAAGAATTTCAACCCCCACTTAGTAGGTTTTTTGGGCATGTACTGTCGTCTGGAACCTGCCTTTTTTCCTTTGTACGGAACCATCATCTCATCGATAGAATACGACTTTTCCTCTTCTATTTCAGTACAATTCTGTCTCAAGTGGTCCATTATTGGACGAATCTTGTAGTACCGGTCACCATCTATTTGTGTGTTATCTTATCAGCAAAAAGCATTTTGGAGTTTATCTGTTCATATTTTTTTAGAGGCATAGTATCAGCTATGAGTAGATAATCTGGTATCAAATGCCCAATAATCAGTATTCGCTGGCATTGTGACGATTCCCTTATTACCATACCGATATACTGTTCCACATCCTTTTTTGTAATATTTATAGATCTTCCTTTCTTTTGAACCGAATACAAGTTGGTCTGTTCAGCTAATATATTCAAAGATGAAAGGGTGTTTGTTCACTAAGAAAATCTACTGTCGAACGTCTATTACGCCAGTCAGCTTCATGCTTTATTGTGACTTGACTGGTATACTTTTGGCGCTTGAATTGAAATATCATTTGCTGTATTTAACTTTCTTTTTCGGGATTGTGGCGCAACTGGATTGGATGGAGTACTTGTGGCTACAGGGTTTCTTTTCGAAAGAATTCTAGCCCTTCCGAGTCACCATGGTTGAAGGTGTACTCGGTGCCAATAAAGACCGCACTGATGGGGGGTTTTGTATGGATGGATCAGGACTTGAATTTAAATCTGTATTGTTGTGGACACTTGTGTCGGTCTCAGGTCTATTAATAATGGATTGTACAATGTACAAGGTTTTGTATTGAGGGACTGGGTACAAATTCGATATTATCTTCAAAAATATCCATCATGTCCGACATCCCAGGAGACAGTGATCTGGCAGAAGAACTGTCGGATTGTGGTAAGGCTGACTAATAATTATTGTTACTGAAAAGATCATCTTCATTCTCATTTTCACTATCCGACTCCTCAGAATCAGATGGCGGGAGCATAGCCATAATTTTTTGAGCGCGCCGCGACTGTGCCATTGTGGTCTTAAACAATAAAAAAATGTAGTTTAGTAACTATAAAACGACCATGCTTAAAAAAAACAAGTGTTTTTATTTTATGTAATAAGTTAACAGCGGCAATGTCCGTTTTTTGTCACAACATAAAACAAACCTTGTATTTATGATTTCTCGGCAATGTCCGTTTTATAGTACGAGTGAAATAAAACTCAATAGCTTACACTATCGACAATGTCACAAAAAAGTGACACTGTTTATTACGCACTGCTTGAATTAGAATTAACTAACAATATAATAAAATTTAATGTTAAAATGATAATTTGACTTACCTTCTTTTAAAATATATACAGATTGTACATAATAATCACTTCACTTTGACTTTATAACGAAAACAATTGACGCCGACGCAACTATCACAAATGCCTAATTTCAACTGCCGCTTGCGCAACTTTTTTGAAGGCCACTGTCTGTGGCCTTGGTATTAAAGTGATAACGCTACTTTTGCACTTCTTCTGGCGTCGTTCATTGTTGAGCTGGTAGGAGCGTTCAAATTCCGCGCCACAATAAGTAGCTGTACTAAAAAACGGACAAAACTGCTTTAAGGGTTAAGCAGAAATCAATTCAAAAAATTCAACATCTTCATTTCTAACTACAACACGTATCGTATTTTCTACATCTGCGAAAAAACTTCTAAATTACTAAAGGCATTCACTAAATACGAAATTACATATTTGTAAATAGAAGCGTCGTATCTATCCACATTTTCTGTTTAATACATCTACGACTAGCTTCGATAAACGAGTCCAGCAAATATTCCGCATACTGCAGCCGGGAACGCTGCGAACTACTAGTTTGAATTAGAAACATACTTTATCGTAAATTTCGCGGAACACAATTGCACTAACGATCGTCTGCGTTCCTGCTAGAAATTTTCAAGAGCGCGCAAGATAAGGGGCAGCATACACGAAGACTTGAATTGAAGAAAAGAATACTATAATATATACAATAAAAGGCGCGTAGTAATATTTTACATTTGATTCCGCTGAAAGTACCCGTAATAACCTTTTTTATAATTTGTAACTTATATTCGAACGATTAAATTTTGGTATAGACCATGTAAATACATTTAAGTACATGTCCATGTTAGCTTAAAATCTTTAATTGTATCTAATTAATGATCTCCGAAATTACAATATTGCATTGTAGTGCCTCCACTGCCACACAAACGTAACCGTACCACGAAGTACCGCGGCGTTTACTATCTATCCGGCCCGCTCGCGCCAATACGCGAGTACCTAGGTACGAGTGGGATGGATAAAATGTAAACACGCGTTAATAACGCCGCAGTAGCTCATGGTAGGCACTAGCGATGTAACGAATATTCGCATTCGCATTCGCGAATATTCGCATGTTTTAAAATATTCGCATTCGCAAAAAATTGACGCGAATATTGCGAATATTTTTATCAATTTATTTCGTTCACTTAACCCTTATTAGGACAGAGAATTATTTTTCTGCAACTGAGAAACAGAGGTCAATTTATAAATAAGTTTGGCACCTGGATTCAGAAAATGTATGTGAAAAGTGGAGGGGTAAGTGGAAGGGGGTGATTTTTGGTGGGAAATTATTTCCCCTTGTTCAATGAAGACTAAGAGAAAAATGGCCTTAGAATTCCAGATTATTTTGTTTCATTGCTGTTTTTTGAATGATTTTTAATATTTCGGTTCAAAAAAATGCGAATTGATTTGTGCTAAATCATCAATTCATCACCATCGAAGACAGTTACTCCAAACATTTGATCTAAACGCATTATCTATCATGATTTCATCATCGGGCTTACTTAGGTAAGTTTCTGATAGACCATCGCCGTAAAATTCGTCATCGTCAGAATCAATATCATCTGATCATCATCATCATCATCATCATCATCATCATCATCATCAGCATCATCATCATCATCATCAGCCAATTGACGTCCACTGCTGGACATAGGCCTCGCCCAGAGAGTTCCACAAAGATCGGTCGTGAGCTGTCCGCATCCATTGGACACCCGCAACCTTTACCAGGTCGTCGCTCCATCTTGTGGGGGGCCTTCCCACGCTGCGCCGTCCAGTGCGTGGTCGCCACTCGAGAACACGCCGACCCCACCGGTCATCGGTCCTCCGGGCAATATGGCCAGCCCACTGCCACTTCAACCTGGCGATTCTTCGGGCTATGTCAGTCACTTTCGTTCTTCTGCGGATCTCGTCATTCCTGATGCGATCTCGCAGAGAAACCCCGAGCATTGCCCTCTCCATCGCTCGTTGAGTGACTCTCAGCCTCCTAATTAGTCCCATAGTGATCGACCACGTTTCAGATCCGTAAGTAATCACTGGCAACACACACTGGTCGAAGACTTTCGACTGCGGTATATTGGACGAGAAGATATTGCGTCGGCTCCAGAACGCCGCCCAACCAAGTCTGATTCGACGATTGATCTCCTTCTCGAAGTTGGACTTACCCAGCTGGACTGTTTGTCCCAGGTATACATATTCGTCAACAACTTCGAGTTCTAACTTTCACTGGAGTTGGTATCACATTGACGTTCAACATGATCTTCGTTTTGTCCATGTTCATCTTAAGACCAACATCTTCAGAGACTACTGAGATCATCGAGCATAGTACTTAAGTCCTCCATGGTCTCAGCCATGACTACTATATCGTCGGCAAACCGAAGGTTAGTGATGTACTCGCCATTGATGTTGATGCCAAATCCCCTCCAGTACAGAACCTTGAAAACATCTTCCAGTGCAGCGGTGAATAATTTAGGAGAGATAACATCTCCTTGTCTTACTCCCCGCAGCAATGGAATTGGTTTCGAGTTCCGGTCCTGGAGGCGAACTGACATATTGGCGTTCTCGTACAGGCACTTCAGCACTTCAATGTACCGGTAGTCTACTTGGCACCGCTGGAGAGACTGTAGTACAGCCCACGTCTCAATCGAATCATAGGCTTTTTCGTAGTCCACAAACGCTAAGCAGAGGGGCAAGTTATACTCCACGGTCTTCTGTATAACTTGATGGAGCGTATGTATGTGGTCTACGGTGCTGAAGCCTTTTCTGAAACCGGCTTGTTCAGGAGGCTGGAAGTCGTCGAGCCTGCGTGTTAGACGGTTTGTGATTATGGCAAAACCCCCCTAAAATATGATGAGTACAATCAAAAAATGGCCCCCAGGTACCGGCGACTCCCGGTGGTCTGGCTTTGGTAGCGGTCAGGGCACTAGCGGAGTCAGGGGTGCGAAGGATCATCTGATAAGTCTGATAAATTGTAAAAATGGTCTACTACATCTTCTATCTCCTTCCTACGGAATATTTTCTTAGACGTTGCTATTTTGTAGTGAATTTAAAAGGAATATAATAAAATAATAAGAACATCATGATAACGTACAAATCACAAATCAATAACCTATATGCGTGGTAAAAAGTTATAAACGGGTACTGATTGAGTACATCTGAGTTTAAAAAAAACAATAACACGTTAATTTTAGTGAAATTCGTATTATAACACAATAATTTGTTTAATATTTTCGAAAACGTATTATATGACCACTTTTGCATTCATTTTTTTAATGCCATGAATGAACAAAGGGAATTATTTTCCCACTTGGACGTTTAACTTCAAAGGACAATTTATTAGAAAAATCAATAGTTTGAAACAGTATTTTATATTTGTAATAACAACGAATACATTATATTTTATCAAACTGGCAGCAAAAACTTCTTATCAGATTTTTTTTACTTAAATCCAAGCACACTTCGCCGACAAACACCGTTTTTTACAATTTTTCACTATCTTTGACTTTGACATTGACAGTTGTTGACATAATGACGATTGAGTGAAAAGTGTTGGCAATAAAATAAATCGAATGTTAACCAGAAGTAAGGAAACACATAGTAAACTTTATAAAGTGTTGCTGTGTAAAAAAATACTCGGTCGTAATACGAATAGACGAAGTGGGAAATAATATCCCCTTGTACTAATAAAGGTTAAGGCAAGAAGTACTACATTCTAAAGTTGACCTTAATACCTAGATGTCTAGGGAAAAAAAATTGCGACTCTAAAACTCTTTTAACTTAATGATGAATAAAACGTTATATTTCAGTGTTTTCAGTTAATAAAACACAAATGATACGTATAATTAAACAAAACAGTCGTAGTGATTGCGAAGACGGTGACACCTAGTAGCTTTGGAGACAAACTAATCGCTTAGTTTTGAATTTACTTCTGAATACTAAATACTAAGTATTCAGTATAATAGGTATTTCTGGTAAAATGTACCTAAATGTCACTGCTAAATACTTCTTTAACCAAAGATATTGACGCAAAAGGACCTATTCTTTGCGTTTCATTGCGCCTGTGCAATATTTTTGGATTTTGAATGAATGTTTATTATTATTTTCAACTTTATTGCACAATATTGCACATACAAAAGAGTATAAATGGCTGACTTAATGCCTTTGGGTATTTTATACCAGCAATGTATGTATAGGTATGTTCGATACCCAATATTCGCATTCACATTCGCGAATATGAATCGCAAATATTCGCATTCGCATTCGCATTCGCATTCGCATTCGCATTCGCATTCGCGAATATTCCTAAACCGATATTCGTTACATCGCTAGTAGGCACACTGACCCGGTGACGGCGGCGTCGCAGTTGTTGAGTTTAGTTTGGCCACTAAATATAATTTCCTCGGTTTTTAGAGTAAAAAATGTTTTCTTCTATTCTGCGCTTTGACTTTTAATATTTTCTGTTTTATTTTTTTACAGATACCCTTAAAAACATTCAGTCACTAATACAAAAAAATGGCTTCAGCTTCGTCTCAAATTGGTACCCACGCTTCTCACCTTTTTTGATCTCTCTTAAACAACGGTTACATAAAATGCAATTTTTAGTTTGGCTACTTTTATACCATTATTTTTGACTAAATTAAATTACACCTATTTCTACTTTAAAATCGCAATAAGAGCTCTTACTACAATGAAAATAATTTCATCAGTCGAAACGCTGGCTCCAGATCTATTAATTGGCTGATTGGCTCCAACAAGGTTCCTGTAAAAGCAAACCAATGAATAATCTCATTTCGTTAATTAGCATGCCTAGAAGCGCATTCGTTCACAATTAATTGATTAAACAGGCCTTTGAAGAGCTTTTTATTTAATGAATTTGGTAGTGAATGGAAGTAATTGAACATATGAAAGAACTGAACTGCACATATCTTGGGATATGTAATATTATGGCCTGCCTATTGCACAGAGTCTGAAATTAACAACCAATTCTTGTGCATTTTATGTCAGAATCTTAGGATTCTACTACGGCTACTGAAAAATTAATTATAACTTCCTAGTTTTTATTAATATTAAATTGCCAAATGTACTGTTTACAGAAAATTACTTAATTTGGAAAAGTATTTATCATCAGACTATTTCAGTTCACTGCAGAACGTAGGCCTCTTCAATGGGAGAACCTATGCGTCTGGACGTATTAGGAGGGTAATGGCCATAATCACCTCGCTCGGCAAGAGGGTTGGCGTTCGAAGAAGTATATCGACTATGATGCTGCTGCCCATCACCAATCATAAATAATTTAATGATTGTCACTGTCCTTCAATTCCTCAGTCGATTCGTACGCCATACGAGAAGAGTTAAGCTGATGAAAAAAGTATTTTATTGCCATGCCGTCGTCGCAATGCGGTTATTGAACTAAAACTATAGTTGTTTTGTAGGGTTTCAAAGAAAACCTTATGGTTTCGCCATGTCCGTCTGCTCGTTTGTGCGTATTCCAAATATGCAAATTACAAGAATGCAAATCAAAAAATGTTTTTTTATCGTATTTATTTTCAAGACTACAATTTATACATACATGCATACATTATGTAGATCAAATCTAACTAATCTACTTACATTGTCAGCCTATGATAGTGCACTGCTGAACGTAGGCCTATCCTATTAACTATGAGTACCTATGGCATTATGAGGTAAATGCCCATGATCGCCACGCTGGGCAAGCGGATTGGCGATCGCAGTAATGTGTCCACTATGATGATGCTGCTGCCCATCATCAATCGTTTATAAAATAATGGTCAGTGACACTTCAATCCCTTAGTCGACTCTTGCGAAGACCCCAGGAGGAATTGGAGTGGTGACAAATATATTCTTACTGCCATCACCACACAGCCAATCTACTTAAAACCTAACTAGTTATATCTAAGATTGGTCCTTGTGGCATTGTACCGAGGATGCTGGCGGGATTTTCTCGCTGTATCGCAATACTGATGCGTTGTGCGAGGAAGTCGCCAGCTCTTTGGTCTTTAGTTAAATAAAAATGTTACAGTTTACACCCAGAAATTGTAAACACGAGAAAGTAGGTACTTCGCATCGGAAGATCTTTATTTGACGTTGTCAATAATATTCACCGCATTATTAGTATTCAGGTGATAGGAGGGCGTCGCAACGCATTAACCTTTAAAAAGGGGTCAGTGCGTGAAAGTTCTGGCCCCTAATATCTTATTCTGGACGGTGGTTAGTCAGGGGGTTTTAGGGGACAAAATACTGACTTTGAATATTGATGATTTGCCTTTGCGCTAGGAAAATTCATCTTCTATATTATTTTTTTAGGCTGATTAGTTCACAATATTCAAGCACTTGGTGTGACTTCAAAAAACAATCAACTTGAGTAAATATGACTTTTAATATTTTTTCACTTAAGTTTATATTTGTGATTTTGATTGGATAATAATATATACGCAGGTTTGTATTGATATTTTTAATTGTTTCGCGATTTTTTTACTTATTTCTAAAGCATGATCACAATTTAGTGTAATGAGTAGAGCCACAGACACAGACAGCATTAATTTTATTGAAGTATATTAAAAAACTTATATATAAACAAATCGATTCAGCGCTTCCTGAAACCAGTAACACTTTAGAGGAAAATGTACTGTCCGTGTACATTTTACAGAGAACTTCCAACGGCGAGTGACTCCGTCAACTGAATAATAAATGTGGAAGTCGCTGTTCGTATTCCTGTTCATGGGGTTCTGGCAGATTACTAAAGTTAACATCTTATAACACTTAGAGGTATAAATAAATTAAAAGCTATACCATTTCTCGTGGCAAAAGTTTTGGGCAGAAAACTCCATTTTTAGGCATTCTCTAAATGCAACTAATGATATTGCGTCGCGTACTTGCTAATCGGTTATATTTTTAAATATAATTTTATAATAAACTTATAAATATGTTCGTGACAGTCCTATTTTGAAATTTCGTACTGGTCAGGTTTTTGAGTAGAACATATGAAGAGTCCACGGTAAAAACATGTCCAGTGCTTAAAAAAATCAGGGCAAATTCACACCTTATTCTGTTAAAAGTAAGGTGGTTTTTCCTTCTGTAATTTGAATTGACTAGACATGTTCTTTCCGTGGACCCTTCATATAGCAACCAGTGATACTTCAATGCACAAGTTCATTATCTGATTAAAATCGATCTTCCATACTATTGAAATTGGAAATCGAATTGAAACTCTTTTTTTTTTTTTTCTTCGCTTATGCTTTTTTTTTTATATATTTATTTTCAAAACTACAATTTACAAAACTTCGTCTGGTTGATGTAACTAAAGACCGAAGAGCTGGCGACTTCCTCGCACAACGCATCAGTATTGCGATACAGCGAGGAAATGCCGCCAGCATCCTCGGTACAATGCCACAAGGGCCAATCTTAGATATAGGTTAGGTTAAGTAGATTAGTTAGATTTAATCTATGTACATAAATTGTAGTTTTGAAAATGAAACTCATTTATTATCAAAATACAAAGTGCAATCAAACATTCTTTATGAATTATGAAATCACGCCACAGAAAGAGAGAAAACCCTATCATGGGTGTTTACTTACTGTGTGCAGTTTCCATCATTGTATTGTTTTGACTTCTAATACCATGTAACGAGCACCTGAAAGAAAGTTCCCCGACAAACAAAACATTAACGACACTAAGAGCGAATCGCATTGTGGTTAACAATAAAACCCCCTCATTTGCTGACGATCCTCAAATAACAATGTAACACGTATGACTGCGAACACAAAGCCCCGCTTGCTTTACGAGTACATTCTGACAATACCAATTCCAGGGCCTTGTCGAGTTGCAGTAGTTACCGGTATTGTTCAGATTTTACGATGCCCGACACCGTTGGAAATGCGAGAACGTTATGATCCGATTGGCGTTCGTTACATTTCTGCTAACGCCACGACTCTCAATAAGCAGCACCAGCTTGGCAAGGCAGCCTTATAGTGCCTACACAGTATTGTACAGCATTTTTCAGCTGCGTATTTTCCAAAGTTCCGACTAGCTTGTTTGACAGAATTATATTTATGGCTTGGTAAATTTCGATGGTTTAATAGTTTTTTTATAGAACAGATGCCAAACATGGGTAGCAGTGCTGTTGCAGTTTTTCACTATGTTTTTTGTCACTGGCAATTTTTTTTTGGCAATTCTGGCAATTTAGTGAAAAATATTCATAAATATGTCCACCTTATTCTATTAAATATATAATATTTTCTTCGGTTACCGCAAGGATTACACATTAAATAAAACTATGAAAACTGATAAGCTCGCGTATATTAACTAATTTTAACTTCATTCCGACGTTTCGAACACTTTACAGGGTTCGGTTACAGGGTCATTCGCAAACCACGAACCCTGTAAAGTGTTCGAAACGTCGGAATGAAGTTAAAATTAGTTAATATACGCGAGTTTATCTGTTTTCATAGTTTTATTTCTTAAACATATAATTTATGAGAGCAATCTCTTTTTTTTTTTTTTTTTTCAAAACTACAATTTATGTACATAGATTAAATCTAACTAATCTACTTAACCTAACCTATATCTTAGATTGGCCCTTGTGGCATTGTACCGAGGATGCTGGCGGCATTTCCTCGCTGTATCGCAATACTGATGCGTTGTGCGAGGAAGTCGCCAGCTCTTCGGTCTCTAGTTACATCAACCAGACGTTTCGCGATCTCAGCAAACAATTTGCGTGCGCTGGGGTCCCAAGAACCTAAAGTTTCTACGCCAAACGGTACAAAATTTTACTCTTTGCCGAGGCCCTTATATTTATTACGTTTTAAAAATTCGGCATTTTCAGCCGCAGCGGCTGCCTTAAACGTAGTTCGTTGAAGATGGGACGGTGCCAGGGTATCTACGCAAGTAGCATCCCATACCAACATCCGTCCCAAGCTCCAAGGAACCAAAGACACACCATCAGGTCTCTTACCATCATCCCTAATAATACCAGTAGGCTCAAGAAGAGCAGGTACGTTGATCGTGCCAAGAGACCTGCCGACCGACATGTCGTTAAGTGTCGCATGTCTGGAAATACGGCCTGCGCTTTTTTGACAACTTAGTCCGTGGTGTCCCAGTCGGTCCACGTCTGTGCCACAACAGCATAAGTGAGGGGTACTTACCGCGGCCCCGAGTCTCAGGCCGGTTGCGAGCCTAAGAGAGGCCGGATCCAGGAAAGTACCAGTACTAGCCGAAGGATGGGCATGCAGCCAGTAACCAGCTTCCCGGGTTCCGACCGCCAAAAGTCTCGCACGATCTGGACCTGCAGAGCTGTTTAGAAGAGAATTGTATGTTAGATCACAATACACATTGTCCCAGCTCCTTTGCGATTTTAGGTTGTCAGGAAAATTTTTAGAAGGGCAAGCAATTTTGAATGCATTTTTGGCGTCCTCCAAACCCGCAGTCTCACAGTTAATAGGCAGAGCCCTTAGGATCTTTCCTGTGAGATCAGACGTGCTGTGGACGGATGCCAAAAATGCAGGAGAAGCCACACATGAAATTTTTCGTATCCCTAAACCCCCATACCGTATAGGGAGGGATGCTTGGGACCAGGAACGCTCCGTTAGCTGAATATTTAGAATTTTTTCTATGGTAATTTTGATTAAGTCGTCTAAAGGTGTTAATAAATTAATATTTTTCTAGAACGGACAGCAACGGAGCACGTATGTCAATTTAGGGACAAAAAGACAAAACTTAAGAATCGCAAGAGCATAATGAGGGCTAATTTCGAGTAGACGATTTGCGTGATTTTGGAATTTAGAAATCGAGTTAGAAATATAATCGGGAAAGGATTCTTCAAAAATAGGAGAACCCAGGAGGCAAAGTGAATATTTGTCTACTATTTTTATACGAGTCAGACAATCAAATTTTGAATCTCTTGATAAGTTTTCATTTCCTTATGCCTACATAATGTTCCAAATTCGTTCAGTTATAAGAACATTCAGCAAGTCGGTGTCATTCTAAGAGTTATTAACACGACGAGCGTTAGAATTGGGAAGTAAACACTGTCGAAAATGCAGCTAATAATTTACCACGTATTACTTCATGGCTAGCCGTATCGAAGAACGTATAGCATCGGATATTTCGGCAAATATTCATTCAGCCGCATTCAATCTGGCTAATTGTTGAACCGCCTCATTTCAAAACAGCTTTGCTTTGAATAACGGCTAGCTGAAATGAAATACTGCAGATTATAGATACCATCCTACTGCAATAATGTTGATGACTTAAAAAATTATCAACAAACTTTTAAAAATCTTCCTATAGTTGAAATCCCAATTCATTTAAATGGTTGGATGAATATCATTGTAATTTTTAGGGTTAGGAATTTTAGGAGGGTTAGGTGGCATTAGGTGGACAGAGAACAGTGGAGTCGTTGTTTATTTTTTTAATGATTGATTGAATAATTAATTAATCAGAAATAATAAATAAATATATTCTTTTCAACAGGGTTTCGCCAATTTTAAGTATTAAATAATTTCATCTTTCATATTCGATTACCTATGAATTGAAGTTCAATCATTATTTGTAATGTAGCTTATGATTATTCTATAATAGTTACGGTCTTCGAGAGAACTAGAACCTTAAAAATTAAATAAATAAATATACCAACATTTTTAGTTGAAAATTAATATTTTTCTAGTTTCTCAAAAATAAAATTCATGTTATTTATTTAAATTCCTTGATAAATCCAGCTTGAAATGAACACAATTTCGTTATTATTTTATAAGTTAATCATTTATTCAAGTCAAAAATGATTGTAACATCGACTCCACTGCTCTGTGTTCAATAAATGCCACCAAAATCCTAACCCTAGTATTTTTCATTTGATTATGGTGAAATAATTATTGTGCCAAATCTCGCGTTTTGATTTTAATTTGGTAAGTGATCACTAATTTAAAAAGTAAAAAGGATAATCTTCAAATAATAAAGGGTGTTCCAAAAATAACGCAAGATTTAAATTTTATGAAAATTCACACTTTTTTTACCAATTTATGTTTTATTCCCTGACATATAAAATACACAGAATAGGGTTAAGTATCATAATAGCAAATCACCCTGCAGCCCTGGTGACCAAGACGAAAAGCTGTTTTGTCATTTTCATTTTATTTAATAAAAGGTAGTACAAATGAACTTAAAATGTCTGTTTGGTCATACTATAAAATTTTGATTATTATTTTAATTTTTAATTTATTTTATCTTCCATTTTCTTACATTTAGGATAATTTACCCAAGGGTTCGAATAGATTGTGATTACAGCCCAAGCACTTAAAAATAACAAAATAGTTTGAATGCTTTTTAAATAAATGATGTTTATTATGATTACTAATTTTGATATTTATAACATAACATTAAGTTTAGCTATATTCAGGACTTTGATGGAGGTCAAAAAGTCTGCAATTTATGTGCTGGACAGATCTCACGAACCTAACCTTGGTTCAATGCACTTGTAACGCTGAAGACCATTGCAGAAATAAATCATTACCCAATCACGATTTTTACCAAGAGTGACCCATTGAGGAGGATTTGGACTTTGAGCAAAGGATAAATAAAATTCTGCAGTGCTAGTTAATAAGTAAATAAGTGTATTTTTGTAATCAACATCTATATTTAATTAGATTCTAAAAAAATATTACACGACAATACGAACTAGAAAACACTCAGCGTGCTTGAGTTCGTGTAATTATTATTTTCAGTGATCGGATTAGGTAGTGCCATTTCGCGGGACTTCGGTACGTTATCTTTGTGTGGACATAACTTCTAAGCCCGAGATTTAATATGAAAAGTAAAATTTTTGTTCGAAAATTTACAATTTTATATTTTGTTTACTTTCAGTTTGATATTGAGACAAATTTGTCTAATTTTACTTATCGAACATGGTTTTAAGGGTATTTTTCCACAATAGCAAATTTTGTCATATGTGTGCGGTTATCAATGTTTTTCTAGTTGTTAATTTCACACTCTTAGTTAAATAATTGGTTTAATCAATAATTTTTACTTCTTTACCGGACTCTGAGACGCTCTTATTGGGACTCTTTTGGCCGATCTCAGTGGACCTTGATTTCGTTCTAAGCGGACTGAGGTTCTGGTGGTAGGTATAAAGTAGAGCAGTCATAGAGTTTTCTTTAATAATTGTTATGCTTCTACTACTATTAGTAGCAGCTATAAAAACATCAAATAAAACGCACCTTTAGAATGAAAGTGGCCTAATTCAAAATTTGGGAATGATGAATTATGTACATAAAAACATCTAAAAGCTTAACATTCCTTCCTTTCCGAAAATTTAAGATTAGGTCACTTTCATTCTAAAGGTGCGAAAAGATGTATTCACAATTACAAAATCCTTTTATTTTTTCATGTTTCTTCAATTTATGACATAACAATAAAATGATTTGCAAAAAAATATAAGTCCCAGGATCCCGAGGCTTATCCATGTTAAGTATAATGTTTAAGGTCATTCACCTGAAATGGCACTACCTAATCCGATCACTGATTATTTTACTTTTGATGGCGTT
This sequence comes from Thaumatotibia leucotreta, assembly GCA_025490895.1. Lineage (NCBI taxonomy): Eukaryota > Metazoa > Arthropoda > Insecta > Lepidoptera > Tortricidae > Thaumatotibia > Thaumatotibia leucotreta. The sequence goes on from JALPQI010009433.1 coordinate 48,197, forward strand.
TTTCGTAACTGGCACAAACTATAAAATAGGAAAAATTTTATCTGGGGCGTAAAGGTAATTGCATTAATACTTATTATACCTACGTGTGATAATTAAGTAATTACTCGTAAGTGCCAGAATATTAAATGAACTATCGGAAATGGAAAATACCCAAACAATTAGTCGCCGGTTTAAATAAAAGAGACAGTAAACTATAAATTTACTGTCTCCCACTGTCAACTTTACTCACCTTTTTGTGGTCACACAAAATGTAGTGAAATGTTATGCATGAATATAATGTATACGCTCTTCATGAATACAATTCTCGGGATGGTAAGAATCCGTACTTGTTTAACAATGGCCTGTGAAGATACCCATCATGGTATAAGCCAGCAATAGGTCTAAATTGGCCTGGCACGTAATTGTCCAATGAATAACTCCGTGTCTTTTCATCATAAAATTCTTTGTTAGTATACATTGCAATATTGCTTACAATACTGCTAGCAAACATTTTCCAATTCTCGTTGTTATCTGGCAGAGCAAATTTGACTATTGTCAAAGGAGCCGATGTCGTTAATGATATGTTTTTGATAAATCCATTGTCATATTTGGGTGCTGTATAAGGTCCTAAAGGTTTTGTTGTGGTCTCTATTTCTGTAACAGTAACCTGTTCTGTGGTAGCCATTTCAGGGCTATGTGACATTGATGTTGTTTCTTCTATTTTGGATGTTGTATTTACATTCATTGTATTGTTATCTGATCTTAAATTGGCAACTTCTCTTGTACCTATGTCAGTATCAGCTTGTGGTTCCAGTTCAGGATCATTAAATGCACCACGATTGGAGTCATTAACACGTTCAATTTTTGTTGAATTTGCATCATCTATCATAAGTTTTTGAAAAAATTCGCTGTTTTCTTGATAGCTATTATCACCATAAGACTGTTGAAGGTTGAATTTATGTTTTTCGGTGAGTGTTGGGATGATAATTATAGGTGAATACACGAAAGGTGTGGCATGCGGGGCACTTTTTTCACTGAATTTAATACCGAACAGAGATAAAAAATTACGT
>JALPQI010009434.1:0-44356 GCA_025490895.1 Thaumatotibia leucotreta
CCAACCTAATTTTAAATTCTGATGAAAAGTAAACCATAGAGGAGCTTACTTTTTTAATTTTGATGTCTCCCGCCCGACCTTGATGATTAATAAAATTGTGTTTGACTAAGAATATTTCTCAAATTTACAATTTAATTTGAAAATAAGTGTGTGGTCGTAGAAAAAGTATTGTATGCGACATTGTTTAATTGAGTCAGTCAGTTGCTCGTGGCGTCTTTAGTAAAAATTTTCGGCTTCGCCTCAATTTGTTACCCACGCCACTCACCGTTTTTGACCTCTCTTAAAGAAGGGTTGCATAAAATACTATTATTTATTCATTTTCTTAAATGCGTCACTCGTTTCAAATAAATACCGAGTAAACAACCAACAAATTGAAACAACAGCGGCCGATTGAATCCATTTATAGGACAAACTGGGGCAAAATAGAAAAAACTTGTTTACGAATCGGAAATAAACCTGAATCATTTATGTTGTGGGAGCGCGTATTCCGCTTGTCCCAGACAGTTAATCAAAAATAATTGCAGATCTCTCATGTCTCGTAAATAATACAAAAAATATGTGGTTATGATATGAATCACTTTACTATGAAGAAATTAAGATGTATCTTAGATAGCGAAAAGAAATACAATTTTTCGATGCTGCTCATAAGGCCATTGAGTTTTTCGTAAAAACTTATGTACCTACGAAATATCGTTTGTTATTCACAAGTGTTTTACGGTGAAGGAAAACATCGTGAGGAAACCTGCATACATCTGCGACGAAATTCAAGAGTGTATGTGAAGTCCCCAACAAAGTACTGGGCCAGCGTTGGGACCACGCAAAATAGGCACGTTTAATTACGAGTTGCGGAAAAAATGGCCAGAATACAACAACAACAACGAATATAAGGCACTTTTCGCACCAGCGGCGATGAACGAGCAGCGAGTAGCGACCGACGAGATTTTTGTTCGTGAGTGAGTGAATTCTCTTAAGGTGCATTCAGACCAAACGAGCATTCGCTATTCTATCGCCCACTCTACGAAATCAACGAATCACGTTTTGTATACCGATCGAATTTCGTAGAGTGGGAGGTTAGAACAGCGAATGCTCTTTTAGTTTGAACGCACCTTTAGAAAATCTACTCGCCGGCAGTGTGAACATCCAGCAACCAACTATGAATATATCAGTCATTTTCACTGACGGTATCTTTCGTTTCTCGTTCGTTTCTTGGGCGAGAAAATAGTCGATAGCTCATCGCAGTCATCGCTTACTCGCATTTGGTGGGACAAGTGCCTAAAGAGGTCGGTTATTATGTGCGTCGATCGCAGCGTTTGTCGCACGAGTTTGTTGACGGAATCAACCCTAGCGCAGACATGGCGAGCCCATTGCGTTGATCGCATGCGTCTAACGCAGCTACTGCGATAAACGCACAATACAACCGCTAAAATAAATCCTTTATTATACCATTGTTCTGTAGTAGGACCACAGAATATATAAAGTACAGAAGCTTCACTGCTTTGATGTTCACAAATGCCGGCTTTTTATGTGCCTACACAATTATTATTACCAAAAAAAATGACGCGCGAGGCGACGCGAGCAGCTAAAATGGGCCGTATTGCGTGGCGGAAAGGTCGCTTATAAGCCGCACGCCGTCGAAAACAGGGTTGTCAATTATTGAAAACTAATAAAATAGGTAACGAACAGCGCTGAGGCGTCTGACAAATACATTAGGGCTTGTGCATAAATCACGCGAGGTCCTATAGGGGGGGAGGGGGTTCAAGAAAACATCACGAAAGATCACGGTAGGGTAGGGGGGGTACAAGGAGACCTCACGTGTCTTTTTCTACGATGAACAAACTAAGAAATATTGTGAATTTCGGCTAGCTAACGTGAAAAGTTGAATGAGAAAAATACACGTGAGACTGCTAGGGGGGGGGGGGTCTAGCCAAGAAACTCACTAAACATCATCATGGGGGAGGGGGGGGGGGTCAAAAAGTAGCCAAAAAAACCTCACATGATTTATGCATGAGCCCTTACTGCAATGATATCTACGCTACGGCGTTAATAGCATTCGTCTTGATAGCTAATTGAACAATTTAGTTCATGCGTGATTATAGAATTTATCTACGCATTTCATACACGTGATTCAAAAATATTTGTCTCACTTTGGCGGCACCTTCTTTGTGCTTCGGCCGCGCGTGACCGGGGGGCATTGTTTGAGGTGTGAGTGAGATAGCAACACGACTTTGCTAACTTTAGGTGAATATCCATCCGAATAATCCTGATAATAACACGAACATTCTAAAAATATCTCTAGACAGTATGTGAGGTGTGCAGAAATTAATATATCTGCTTAGGTAATGCATTTAAAAAGAAAGAATTACGTTAGGTACCTACGCATTCATTACAAAAGCAGCATAAATAAGTAATGGTTTAATAACAATAATTATAAATTATATTTGTACCTATTTGATATTATGGGATTAAAGTCAGACAATCAAATAATATGTTAGGACAAAAGGCGCGAAATTCAATAATAGTATGTGAGAACGAAGTTTTTTACATTATTTAAATGTGCCGCTTTTTTACTGACAAATTTGTCCAAAAATAAACCGTTTTGTCTGTAATTGACTCGAGTTTCTGAGAATTTAATTTACTACTAATGTAGGTAATAAGTATTTTATTATGTTCCTTACTTTTTAGTATCTCTCAAACGCATCGGCTGTGCGAAAAATGCGTCATGAAAATTAACATTATTATTATTATTGCAACATGCTGCTATGCAGTATATTTTCGGCGTTTTCATTTAAGATGCACATGTATCAAATAATCCAAATATTTGCAAGCGATGTATTTCGCTATACGTGACGAGCCAGCGTTGTAAATTTAAATTAAACGTGCGTTCCGAGACAGCGCGCGCTAACCATTGAATAGACCACGGAGACGGGGCGCTCTGCATGTACTTGTGCCCGCGCGACGGAATCGCGGAGTGACACCCCCTTGGTAGGACTAGTAGCTACGTACTGATAATAAATAAATAAATATCTTGCGACATCTGACACAAATCGACCTTGTCCCACGGTAAGCTCAATTAAGGCTTGTGATGTGGGTGGGTACCAGGCGACGGTACCATATATAATAGATAGATACATACAGATACTTCACTACATGGTATAAAATAAAGTCACTTTTTCTGTCCCTATGTCCCTTTCTACGCTTAAATGTTTAAAACTGCGCAACGGATTTTGATGTTTTTTTTTTAAATAGGTAGAGTAATTCAAGAAGAGGGTTTTTATGTAGGTATAGTACCCGTGCGAAGCCGGGGCGGGTCGCTAGTAAATACATAAACAGCCATGATCAAGGGACAATTATTTGTGATAAATAAATAAACAAATAATACCCTCGCCGGGATTCGAACCCGGAACATCCAGCTTCGTAGGCAGGGTCACTACCAACTAGGCTACGGAGGCTGACAGATAACGCTGAGTTTATTCCAGTTTATTGTAATAATGTATTTCAATTTCCACCTTTCCATGTATTATTATCACAATTTCGTAGCAGGCGTATCTACGATTTGTCACCGTCAGCGTCAAACTGTCGCCTAAGTTTCTCCACTAAGTAGTAAAACTAGATCTTTATTTTGTCTTAGGTATATCGTTAACCTATTTAACTCATACCAGATTGAAGTTCATGAAAATGTTAACTAATTCTTGTCCTAGCATTCATCATAGACATCTCTGATTAGATTAATAAAAAAACCGGCCAAGTGCGAGTCGGACTTGCGCGCGAAGGGTTCCGTACCATTATCAATTTATTATTTAAAAAATACAGTTAAATCAACCTACCTCAAAACCTATAGGAGATAATTTAATCGAACCAAATATCGTTAATAGAGTTTATTAGTGTGCGTAACATATATATTTTTTGAATTTTATATCGCGTAGTTTAAAAAATAGAGGGGGGGACACATTTTTCAGACTGAGAGCTGATATCTCGAAAACGATTTTCTTGAATAAAAATGAGATTTATAAACCTTCATATTATTTTCAAAGACCTATTCTCTTAACGCTTATATACAACAAAAAAAAATTTCTATCCCTCAGTTACATGTATGGAGGGCCCCCACCCCAATGGTTTTTTTTTACAATTTAGTATCATAATCCTGTAGCGGTTCATACAACACATATCCTTACCAAATGTCGTTACTGTAGTATTTATAGTTTCCGAGTAAATCGGCTGTGACAGACGGACAGACGGACATGACGAATCTATAAGGGTTCCGTTTTTGCCATTTTGGCTACGGAACCCTAAAGATAGAGCGTCTTGAACAAAAAAGACTGGCAACTTAAGTTCAGCATTGGACGTCGTGGGACTTATATGATGATGGGGTGGACTAGGTTTTAGGTAGATTGCAGGTCTACTCACGCCGCGGCGCAGCGTGCCGTTCAACACCTGGGTGCTTAGCCAAGTTGCCAATCGCTAGCGCCTGCTAGCGCATCGTAGTTTTCCCTCTCTGTCACTCTTGCATATTATTTATTTATTTAATTATTTAAACTTTATTGCACAAAAGTAAAACTTAACGTACAAAAGGCGAACTTAATGCCATGAGGCATTCTCTACCAGTCAACCTTAAGGCAAAGCAGAGAGATTGTGGGCGGTGCTACATCTATCCAGTTAAATAATATGAACAAAAACATACATATCATATCTATACCTACATATTATATACCTACACAAATATTAGCAGTAACTGTCTTTGTCGCAATATTAGTGCGGCAAAGACAGTTAGCTGCCTTTCGCTTACGATTGACGATTAAGCGTTAGCGATTGGCAACTTGTCTAAGCACCCTGGAACCATTACTTTTTTTTTGTTGACGCAGGGGAGAATGCATTTACGCATCATCAACACGGGCTGGGGGAGCCCATGATGGTATGTGGGGCTCGCTCCTCCAGGGAGAAGAATACCCACTAAACTCCCCTGCGACGTTGCCCTCTCTTCCGTTATGGGGAGCATCTTGGGATCGTGTACATCTACCACGATGCTCCCCCGAACCCTGGAACCATTACTAGGTTAGAGGTACTCACGCGCAGACTGGAGTCGCACCGGGTAGCCCAGCAGCGCGCCGCGGCGCAGCGCAGCGGCGCACTGGTACACGCCGTCGCCGTCGCGCCTGCGCACGTCCAGCGTGCCGTTCGACAGTATTCTGGAACAACCAAGGTAAGTAAGTAAGCATTTTATAGTGCACCAGAAAAAAATGTACTAATAAATAGAAATTAAGCTGAACACAAGAACAGGCGATCGTATCGCTAAAAAACGATCATGGTTTGGATATAGAAAGACGTCAATATGAACAGTAATTTTAACTAGGACTGCAAGAGCTACAGAATATTAATAAATAAATAAATAAATATCTTTGGACATCTTACACAAATCAACCTAGTCCCACGGTAAGCTCAATTAAGGCTTGTGATGTGGGTACCAGGCGACGATATATGTAATAGATAGATACATATAGATACCTACTTAAATACATAGACAGCCATGACCAAGGAACAAATATTTGTGATAAATAAATACACAAATAATGCCCTCGCCGGGATTCGAACCCGGAACCTCCAGCTTCGTAGGCAGGGTCACTACCAACTAGGCTACGGAGGCTACATTACTAATCAACATTGTCGTACTTTATTTATTCGCCGTCTATGAAAAAATGCTTAAAATCACTGAATTATATTTTTTCAATATCAAAACAGAAAAACATACTATTCTCATAAAAAATACATGTAAACAGTGCTCGGTTGTATACTTCAAAGTACGCGGAAATTGGGACAATTAATTATTTCAATAATTATTCATTCAATCATAGAAACAAGCAAGTCGACACCATTGATGCCTATGTGATAAATGCCACCAACTGCCATGCCAATCATGTCAGAGGGACAGAACACAAAAGCCGCGTATCCACTAGAGGCAGCCTCGGGTCGAGCGGCTGCCTCACTCCGAGGCTGCGCAAGTGGAGACGCTGCCTCAACCTGAGGCACGCCGCGACGCGAGGCAAATTCGTCGCCGCGAGCCGAGCCATATTTTGTCGGTCTCTGTGCCGTGCTCAAAGGCGCCTCAGTCCGAGCCGTGTGTTTAGTGGATACGGTCGCTCGTGAGGCAACAGCTACGGATCAAGCTGAGGCGACACGCCTCGAGCTGATCCGGTAGCTGTTGCCTCAGAGCGAGCAGCCTCAAACTGAGGCTATTTGTTTCAAGTCGAGGCCGCTCGACCCGAGGCTGCCTCTAGTGGATACGAAGCTAAAGACTCACTTGTGAGTGTAGTTGACGCCGTCACGCCGCCACGAGTACGGCGAGTAGTCGTCGTGCAGCGGCGGCGGTCGGCGCAGCGCCGCCGCCGGCGCCGGCAGCGTGCACGGCACCAGCGTGCGCGTCACGTACCATGTTAGTGGGACATCTGTGGACAGGAAAACAAATTAAAATCGAGAATAGGCAGAAGTAAAGGCCCGGCCACGACATAGGTCTAAGGCGATCATACAATTCAATAGGAAAGGAGTGCCTTTAAATGACAATAAGGGTTTAAAATAAGAAAATAACACTCATAGCCCTTAACTTTTAAAATGTCCACCGGAAAGAGACAGTTTGACCCAGGCCCTAAAAGTTATAGGAAAGCAATACCTGAACCACGACCCGGAGAACACTTTAACTCCAATAAGAATAGATTTCACTTAAGATCGTTACTTACTTCGAAGACTCCAGAATTCTGCCGTCGCGGAGAGAAAAATCACTTACCTGCACGATAAAATGTTGGTCACGACTCCATTCTTAACTCGCCAAGAACCCAGCACCTAATAAAGGATATAGGAAGAGGTCGGATAGGTATTGGGATTTTTTTGGGTTCCGTGTGAAACAACCCTTGGAACCCTTATAGTTTCGCCATGTTCGTCTGTCTGGCTGTCCGGAGCATATTAGCTCAGTGACCGTTAGAACTACAAATCTGTAATTTGGTGTAGCTACGCTATTCTCTTATTCACACATTCGACGCTGCGTTCATCAACGAGCTCGACGACGAGATAGCCTTCACTTCGACCTCGAGCGCAGCGCTACGAAAAACTATATTCACTAACGTAGAACAGCTCGTCGCCGAACTGTAGACGGTAACTCTTGACGCAGTGTAGTTCCAGCTCACGCCGCATTCGTCGCCGAGCGCTAGTGTTGTTTAAAGTGCATTAGTGAATACCATTTTTAGGCTCGACACTGCCGCAGCGCTGACACAGCGCTGATAGCAAGGCGGTTTCCTTAGTGAATAACACTGCTGGTATATCTAGGATACACGCAAAAAACCGATTGGTTTCGAGAGAACTGGTGAAGAGGGCCCGAAGGTGTCACATCAGTTATGTACTCGTATGTGGATACGAAAATAAGTCTATAAAGAATAGGTCCATATCTCATTCTATGATTGTCTCAGAAACATCATAATAGAGGAAACCTAGACTTATCCAAACAGCACAAACCCTTACCACGAGTTAACGCCCTTATTCGGTACTGTGTACAGTTGTACACCCACAAATCTTGCTCTAAATATATGCAGTTAATTGAATAAATAATAATAATAACAATTCAATACGACGTAAATTTGATGTAAAAATGAATTACACAACTGATACGTATCAGTACCTATTTAGTGTACTAAGTCAGCGATATTTTTTTTAATGTCAGCACTATAGCGAGATGAAAGTGACCTACTGTATTCTGACAAATAAAGAATATTGAATATGAATTCCGCATTTGAATTGAATAAAAAAAATACATATTTGACGAGGGTGTTTGAAGTTTCGCTCCGGGTTTGAGTAACATCTTCAAGAGCCAATCGCCATGGACACGATTTTTGTATGAATAAGTATCACGAGTTTCGTGATTAAAATAAAAATCGGCAATCAAGAAAATAAGAATTGTCTTGGGCCCAATAACGCTCAATGAGTAGTTTAAAATTAAAAAAAAATCGGCAATCAAGAAAATAAGAATTGCCTTAAGGTGCATTCAGACCAAACTAGCATTTGCTATTCTTTACCCCACTCTACGAAATCAACGAATCACGTTTTGTGTAACGATCGAATTTCGTAGAGTAACTAGGGGGTTAGAATAGCGAATGCTCGTTTGGTCTGAATGCACCTTTAGGCCGTATAACGTTCGGGGAAACGGGGACTATTGTACAAGCGATTTATGGGTAACTTCACACACAAGGTAAGGTCTCAAACTCACATACATATTCCGGTTTAATTTGGCTCCGTCCGTCAACAGTGAAATATCATCCAACGTATCTGATGGATGGGGAGAATATTCTAAGTTTCTGCCAGTCACGTTATTTGGGGCTGGAGATTTATTCTCGTCACGTCAGGGAATGTAAGTCTAATTGAAAAGGATCTTCGGTTATTGTCGGGTTATGTTTTACTATTGTTTGGACTTGGATATAAATATAGGTACGTATAATATAGATAAATATTTTTTAAATCATCATCATCATCATATTCAGCCGTTATTCGCCCACTACTGAGCATAGGCCTCTCTTCTTGTACGCCACTGGTCCCGGTCCTGAGCCAACCTCATTCGAAAATGACCCGTATTCTTCCGAATATCGTCCACCCATCGAGCAATCGGACGCCCTACGCTTCTCCCAGGGTCTATATTGGCACTTATACAATTTTTTCTTCGAATATTTTTACTAATACCGTTTTTTACTCATAATCATCATTACTCCGAAAAAATTTTCTCATACTTTTTTTCTTACTAAAAATTATACTTCTACCTACAATGTTCATAACGATTTTTATTTCGAAATTTTATCCTCCTAAAGTCGTCAAGTAGATTAATCTATACTCATAAAATTATTTGAAATAAATTGTTTATTTATAAACATTTTCCCATTAGGTTCACTCTGTTGTGGTATAATTCTTTTATGAATAACATAAACTATGTAGTCATAATGGGCTTTGTGCAGAAACTATTGTGACATACTCAACTTTAGCATATTTCTTTATGGCAGATTTCGAGTTGTTCGAATATTATTCGAGCATAATTTCGATGCTCATTTATGATGAGGCATAATCTGGATGTGCATAAAAAGTATCGGCATAGTTTGTTTTAGCATAACAGAGAAGGAATAATTACAACCTGAGAGGTAGTAGTAATATTCTATACGTTACTTACTGTGTTACTGAGCTGAGTACTTTCTAGGTTGCTAAAAAAAAATAACCTCGAAGACTAAGGCGGGAGCAAAGCTCCCGCCTTAGTCTTCTAACCTAACCTATCCGAGTCGGATCTGCCCCGGAAGGTTTTGTTCACTCGCTTCGCTTGCTCACTGCAGAAATTTTCACCCTCACAGCAAATTCTGCCTGACGAAAAAGGCAAGTTTCGAACATGTGGCTACATGAAAAAAAAATGTAAATCTAATTTCTGTCTTATAACACTCGGCGTAATTAATGATTGCCAAGATAGTTTCGAACAAAATAATATTCGAAATATTGTTATTTAAGCCAAGTGATGTTTCTGTCTCATTAAGTTGATGCCAAAATAGATTATACCAAGTCTGTTATGTCCTAAGCGTTTCGGACAAAAAAAGTTTAGAGGGAACCCGTTTAGTATAGTACCTACTCTGCCACAACCTGATTTGTGCAGGTAGCTAGTTTACAGTAATAGTACGATTTGTATTTAATTAAACAAAAATAATTCATACATTTAAACCAGTACAGATAAAAATAAATACCTATAACATTAGAATATATAGCATACAATAAGTATAGTGAAAAATTATATAAACATAAAAGTTAGTACTAAAAATATGTATGAAAAACAATATTATGAACATAAATAATTCTATGTGATGATGATTATGAACAAAGATTATTCTAAATACCGATCATTATGAAGTTAAATTGTATAAGAAAAATTTTCGGAGTTCCAATAATCTAAGTTGCAATTTTATAAATACTTTGGCGCACCCGTCCTGCCCAACTCCACTTCAGTTTGGTAATAACGTCTCCGACGTCTTGCACTTTCGTGCGACGTCGAATCTCGGTATTCCTCACACGGTCTTGTAGCTTGATGCCGAACATGGCGCGCTCCATGGCTCTTTGTGCTACTCTTATTTTATCCTTAGTGAGCGTCCATGTCTCGGCACCGTATGTCATGGTGGGCAGGACACATCGATTAAAGAGGTGGGTTTTCAGGCAAATTTTAAATACTGGATGTAAAATACCAAAGAAGAAATACCGAGTTCACCAACGCTGAGCGTGGGATTCGAATCCCACGTCCTAAGCTGTCTCGGCTGATGCCTATACCACTTGGCCATTCCAGCTTAGCCACTGACATGCTCCATGTAGCTTTTGCTACATGTCATCACTCTTATTTTACATAGAAATAGAGGCTATCGCAAAAATCTAAGCATGTGATTGATAAGAGGACACTGGTCAAATTTCTCGGGTATAAGCTATCTGTTATAAGGCTAGGCGTCTTTGACCATACCCCAAGGGGCAAGCAATACGTGATAGCTGCCTCCTATTCGAATCGAAAGGATTTCTGGTAAAGCGTGGGATAATTTAAATAAATAAATACGTTGGGACACCCTACACAAATCGACCCAGTCCCACGGTAAGCTCAAGCTTGTGATGTGGAACAACAAAGATTATGGTACATTCTTGCACAAATCTAACTACTTTACCTAGTCCCATGATAAGTGTAGGTAATTAAGGATTGTGTTGTACCATCTGTGCTGAAAAATACATTTTGTAAACAACTCTTACCAAGTACTTACTGTCGGTTTAAAATGTTCAAATAAGTATAAATTTATGTGCTATGACAGTACCTAGTCTTAAGAAATAAAGGTGATCGAAATACTTACACTTAGAAGTGTATATTAATGAGATTTTTTTTTAATGTTGACTTCATATAATAATCGCCAAATTGTTAGTAGGCATCGAAAATATACCTACTTTCCTTGAAGTTCTCCGTACAAAACGCCTTTATAGGACCTATTATGTTACTGTTGACGGATGTGTACCTACTGTAAGAAGAAACTTCCTCGTATAATAATCAACATGAGATACAAACATGTCAAAATATGTTTAATAAAACAGTTTTCCTGGAAGTTCTTGCAATAAACAAGAAATATCGTGGCTACGATTATATGGCGTCGGCACGTGTATGAAAGACTTTCACATTAGACTCGGTATTTATTTAAAATCAGTTTAAAGAAAATAAATAAATATAATTACTTATTTACACAAATAGTCCTAGGGAAGGCCTAAATTAAGGCCTATGTTGTGGGTAAATGACAGATGTTTAGACATAGGTATTTAATACTTATTTACCAAAATAAACTCGCCGGGGTTTTTTATTTTTTTGGAAATAGATATAAAAATAACCGTCATATTTTTTGTCAAGGAACTTTCAAATGAAAATATTAAACAATTTAACTTATTTCTATTTAATATATTATCTCTTACTATAGTTCATTTTAAAATACTTTTAAATATTTATCAAACGAGTTACTCACGTAATTTAAGTCGATAATTACTCGACATATTTCGATCCATTTAGAGGATCCTCATCATGGAGTATCCGCGACTAAAGCCCGACGTATACTGCGGGCGTGCGTTCTGCTAGAGCGGGTGCTGGTAAATGGATCGAAACATGTCGATCGACTTAAATTACATCAGTAACCCGTTTGATAAATATTTAAATATGTGAGTCTTACGTTAGTTATAATTCTAAAATTAAAGTACTTTTCTTAGAAAACGAGGTACATATGTATACAAGCTGCCAGCACAAAAAGGTAAGGTATAGGTAATACAAAAGCTTATCGATTAGGAATATTATAAAGTTTTCTCGACAAATTGAATTGAATCACGTAAAAGACCGCCCGTTTGTTGAAGTATCGTAGTGGGTGTAATAGTGTTGTTACAATACCATTGGCGCTATATCTCGTTGGCAATGTTAACCGGCAATATTTACTACCGACTTCCTATTAAATTCATGTCATCAAAATGATTACTAATAATTTGTAACACTTTGAAACCTCCACTCAATTGGCAAATTTTAGCTGGAGGAGATATACTATGGGAAGCAACGTAGGTACTCGAAAATCCATGATTCGGCCCTAATTTAGTAAGGAGAAATTACCTACATACTAATTAGAGTAGGTGATTAAGGTACCATTGCCCAGCGCAAAATGATGGTTCTGACACATGAAGGACAAAGATAGCGGTGGCATTATATGGCTATGATAAAGGTTATAATAATTACTATTTTCTTTTTTAAACACAAAACTCTGGTGAGACTCATTCAACAAACATCAAACATGTCGCGCATTTTCCGGCTTAAAACGTGAGTCGGTGTTTCTATGCGATTTTGTTACGCGTTTTTTTTTTATACCACGTCGGTGGCAAACAAGCATTCGGCCCGCCTGATGGAAAGCAGTCACCGTAGCCTAGCGGCGCCTTTTTTTTGTTCAATACCATCACCACTTTTATTTACCGTTTCATAAAAGCAAACGAGACTATTAGGTATGCCAGAATAGCAGACAAACATGCGTCTGCTGCAAGATAATTGAAAATGACTCCACTATTTATACGCAGTTCGTCAATAATTTGGGAATGGTAATGACTTGATTTGTGCGGCTGAATAATCGCATAGAACTAGGTGTACTCACCTGGCCAGCGTGAAATATATATATTTTTTTCTACACAGACATACGAATTGATCTATATCTCTATAAAATCTGGAAGGAATAAAAATGTTAAACCAAAATTTTCCCGAAAACATAACATAGGTAATTGTTCTCGAAATTCCACGGAAATAATATACAAAGTACATAAGAGTAAAACTCCTATTTTAATCAGGGGTCGGATACCGGGTTTTTCTCCATACAAAAGCACGGTTCTAATTTCGTTCTTCTGTATATAAACTCTTTGTTAATGGATTAATTTTAAAATACTATATTGTGAATTACATAAAATATTGACTAGGTAGGTAAAGAGGTATCGAGATTTTTGTAACAAAATATTACATAACTTTCATTCGAATATTTTCGATGTAAAATGATACGCCTTAACAAGTCATGAGATACTCATATTCAAAGAAAATATTGCCATCGGCATGGTAATATTTCCTGATAACAGACATCACTAGTAATTATGATGATCACCGGATTAAAGGATAGCTCGTAATTAAACCGCGGATTAAGCAAGGCTTATCGCCAGGCATACATTTTGGCCTAATTCTAGTAACTTTACTAAGCTTAAGCGGAAAGCCAAGGGCACACAAAGGTCCCGTAGAGCTAAGGAGTACATAGTAGAGTATCACAGAAACTCTGAGAAGAGGATTAAGGTTTATTTTATAAATACTTGTGTCAGTAATTGGCTTATGGCTTAAATACATGTTGATTATTATTCAGCCAGGTGATTTTTTATTCACCGGTCAAATCTTAGAGGGTTAATTCTGAGGTCGTTGTTGAGGTTGTATATGAGGTTTTTATACATTTTTTTTATCATTTATCTTTTATTTATTAAATTGCACTCATGAACAACATATGTAACATGAACCCTGATGGGCGTAGCAAATACATTTACCTACATAATTTTTTACCGCTACTATCTACTATCTACATAACAGGTGTTAAATACCTACTACAGTGGTATTTGTTGACAAACTTAAATTATTATTACTATTTTGTACTTTTCACTATGGCAAGAAACATTATTGCCTTCTCTTATCTTTTTATTCTCTATTTAAAAATATGTCCAAATACAAAATTGTTAATATTTTTAAGTCAGTCGTCAATAAACCTTTGCTATACACAGTCTGGCCGTGTGGTGACGCTAGTAAGAATACATTTGTCACCACCCCAACTCCTCCTGCGGGTGTTGTAAGAGTCGACTAAGGGATTGAAGTGTCACTGACCATTTTTTTTTATTGATGATGAGCAGCAGCGTCGTCATAGTGGACACATTACTGCGATTGCCAATCCGCTTGCCCAGCGTGGCGATTATGGGCATTTACCTCCTAATGGGTCTATACGCATAGTTAATAGGAGAGGCCTACGTCCAGCAGTGGACTATCATAGTCTGATGATGATGATGATGATACACAGTCAGCTGATGCTTCATTTACTTTTAGTTCTCTGCTCGTGCTCTACTATCGTTTGCTTCTTCAACAGTCGTATTAATTGACTTTTACAATGCGACCGACATACGATTCGAGAAAAATCCGACGTTTCATACATTACCGCCTACTAATATCTCAGGGTTTGTATGGAACATCCGATTATTTTTGCTCGAACGCGGGCTCAGTGCTTGCTAAGAGTGACCTAGGCTCTCTGAAACATGTCACGCGTAGAGATTTCATTTACCCGAGAAAATTTACTGGTGGTTGCTAAGACCGAGTGGCCGAGCGGTGCAGGCATTAGCCGCGAAAGCTGGTCTACTACCGCGAAAATCTAAATTCGTAAATTTCGAGGATTTTTCTCTGTCACTCAAACGAAGGTGTCATTAGAGTGAGAGAGACAAATCCTCGAAATTTACGAATTTCGTTTTTCGCGGTAGGGCCGCTGAGCACGAGGGTTCGATTCCCACCTCGGACGTTGGTGATCTTGGTCGTTTTTTCTTTGGTATAAGACATCCAATATTTATCATTTATAGTGTGTCATTTATAGGTATTAAGTAGTGTGACTTAGTGTACTGGGGAAAATATAAAAGTACAAATCAAAATATTTAGATAATATTGATTTGTGTTTGCACGATTACTTCGTTTAATTACACTTACTCTTAAATTTACTTCAAGATTGTATCGACCGACATATGGCTTTGTGCGTGCGGAATAGAAGCGTAAAATATTAAACAAAACGCGGGGTGGTGAAAAATGGTCCCTCTGGGAGCTACCGCGAAAAGGTATTGAAACACCTACCTTGTTTACAAAGCACAGTACTAAGAAGCAGTACATTAAGTCAAACACTTACAAATGTGACTAATTAATGTACCTACTCGTTACTGCGATATAAATGATCCATGCCTTTGTCGCCAAAATCCGGGTAATTATGTTAAGATTCTATTCGATGTGTAATTAAATTGTAGGGCATTTATTTCACAAACCGACCTAGTCCCACATCAAGGTCAATCAACTATGTAGATACCTACTAGGCGACGATTTAATAAGAATAGATAGTTACATAGAATCGAAAAACCATGATTTAGGACCAAACATCTTGTGGTAAATAAGCAACAAGATGTCCTTACGGCGATTTGAACCCAGAATCTCCAGCTTCGCAACCAGGGTCATTAGCGAACAAGTTACGGAGGCCGACATCATGTAAGTATAAAAATTTAATATTTATAACAATAAGTCACGAGGTAAAAATCTGTAGATGGTCTATGGATTACTGCCATTGGCCTTATTGTGTACCTAAATATAATTTAGATAGCCAAAGCACCTACTTTCACATCACATCTTCAGCCTATATCAGCTCACTACTGGACAATTCCTTAGCCTATGCGTATTACGCATTAACAGGTAAATGCCCATAAGCACCACGCTGGGCAACTAGATTGACGATCGCAGTAGTGTATCCACTATGATTCATGATGCTGCTGCCCATCATCAATTTTCGATAAATAAATGCTCAATGTCACTTAAATCCCTTAGACGGGTCTTACCTTACCCACAGGAAGAGTTGGGGTGGTAAATGTATTCTAACTGCCGTCACCACGGCATACCGGCACCTACTTTACGTGGAGTCAAAATACTGATACTATTTACAATATTTAAACTGCCTGTCTCGCGGGAGGTCCGCAAAGTATGGGCAGGTGGTAATAAACGAACCTTTTTTACAGAATTATCTAAAAAGCCTAATTAAAAGTTAGTACCCGCGTTTTGAGGGCGCCGTGGATATTAATTACTTTTTCTGGTGTAGCGGATGCTAATTAAATATTCAATTACTTTGACAGTTTTTGGGCATCATTTTTCAAATTTTTACGAGGATAGCTTTACATACAAGGTATGTTTTGCGTCTATGCCAAATAAATATACTTCTCGTCAAGTCGAAACTTCGGAGGGCCATATGTAATTTTGTACTGAAAAACGTAGATACACGTGCGAAAAAGAAATTCGTCACCCGTGTCTTTTTCAATGACGATGTGACGTGTTGAAGACCATAGACCCTTCGGTCGTATTTTCAACCGACTTCAAAAAAAGGAGGTGGTTCTCAATTCAACTATGTTTTTTCACGGGCACGTGCTGCAAACGTATTCGATGTTGCCTCGGCCTTAAAGTTGACAGCAGAATGTCGATTATTGAAACGCGTACGATAAGGCGTTTAGGCGTTTCAGCAGGTCTAGGCAAGATGCAATCGCATACGATAAGTGATAAGTCACGTGACCATAATAATGTATGGAAATGGTCACCTGACTTTTCGTTCGAATCCGTCGTTCTCATACATTTATTACTTGTCACTTATCGTATACGATTGCAAAATGGCGTGTTGGCTAGGCCTCCTGCCGTTCAGTGGTACGAACACGTGGTATACGTCCCAATACTTACCGTAAAACGGTTGTTTTAACTGTAATCCAATACTGCAACTATGGTCCACAATTTCAATTCCTAATAACCATCAGAACCCCGAGTGTAGGTAATAACTTATAAAAACGTCTCGATCGCGTTTACGTTTTCATCGTTATTTGTATGAGTTTGACGATGAAAACGTAAACGCGATCGAGACGTTTTTTACAAGTTATTACACTCGGCCTTCAGTACCAATCTTCTTTTTGACTTTGAGCAATTTTTTAATATTATTGAAGAGTTTTACTATGAACAGTATACTATTAATATAACGATTACACCTAAAGGAAGATATTCGATTAATTTTTAGACCATTGTTGTTAGCCTTTGGACTTATAGTTAGGTGGTTTCACGGTAGGTACCCACTGAGCACAGGGTGCTTAGACAAGTTGCCAATCGCTAACGCTTAATCGTCAATCGTACACGAAAGGCAGCTACTGTCTCTGTCGCACTAATATGAAAGAGTGACAGAGAAGGAAAACTACGATACGCTACTAAGCGTTAGCGATTGGCAACTTGACTCAGCATCCTGGCCTATTTTCATGCATCAAATCTGATGCATTGGGAAGATCGTCAAGCTATTCTCATTAAGAAAATAGAAGCACTGTAGATAAGTAAAATAAGGATGAACAGAATTCAGTAACATTACGCACACACAGGACATTAGTCCTGAAAACACAATTCATGGTACTTTGAAACAGATGCCAAGATTGCTCCGACGGGATTTATTATCTTTCCAAGACTGTTCGTTTTCTACGCAGTTTGTATCATTTCATAATGTTAACGAATTTCTGTTTAATTACATTTTTGATATATAAATAAATATCTTGAGACATCTCACACAAATCGATCTAGTCCCACGGTAAGCTCAATTAAGGCTTGTGATGTCGGTACCAGGCTACCAGGCCCCAATTTCACAACATTGACAAGTCCTACAATTGTAAATCTACGATTTCTCCAATAGGGAGCGTCTATAGGCTACAGTTACCGCTAACCATTGGAAGGGCCGTGTGTTTGTTTGCCACCAGCATAAAAATTAGTGCAGGAACTTTAATACATCAGCAGTAAATAGCTACTTTTATGCGAAGCAAAATTACAATTGTCACAAAAATCACGACAATTGTAGCGAAATTCCGACATTAGCCGAACCTCATGTCAAGAATTAATGAAAGTTGTACTAAACCTTGCGACAATTGTCACGGATTTCGGAAAATAAAAAGTAGTTTATTAACGATATAATAACGTTATTAGTAATCATTTTATGTTGGTGGCAAACAAGCACATGGACCGTCCGACAGTAAGCGGTAGCCGTAGCCTATGGAGGCCTTTGACGTCAGTTACAGTGATATTTTACAATTGTCACAATTGTAATTATGGTGAAATAGGCCACAGGCGACGATATATATAATAGATAGATACATATAGATACTTAAATACATAGACAGCCACGACCAAGGAACAAAATATTTGTGATAAATAAATACACAAATGATGCCCTCGCCGAGATTCGGACCCGGAACCTCCAGCTTCGTAGGCAGGGTCACTACCAAAACTAGGCTACGGAGGCTGACAATAATAATCAATAATTATTAATCGAAGGCATTAGCAGATCGAGAAGAAGATGGCGGGACAACTTTGACACATTCTATCCAAATTGGCTGGAGAACTGTGACGACCGGGCCGAATGGAGGAAAAGAAGAGAGGCTTTTGCCCAGCAGTGGGACACTAAACCAGGATAATAAAAAAAAAATGAATAATCTGAATATTTATCAATATTAGATGTCATATACGATAAAAAACCGGCCAAGCGCATGTCGGGCCTTGCTCAGTGTAGACTGTAGGGCTCCGTAGTTATTCAATAGCGACGGGCCGTTTATGTTCAATGTTTTATTTCTAGTATTCCATACCTACTTAACACTTTCATTGCGGACGAGTGCTACGCGCTACGCTCGTAGCCGATCCCGTGATTTTTCCGCTTTGTAGCGAAAATGGACCTCCCACATAGAACTCCCCTCGGGAGTTACCTGCGCTCAGTGTTAAGCTTAATATTCATGATTTTTTTGAAGGGCCATAGTGAAACTATAAAGGTTCCTAGTTTATTACGGAACTCTAAAAAGACATCACATAATCATTATATTGCATTGTCATCCAACGTACATATCAACAACATCATCATCATTACGAGTATATCAGCCGAAAGACGTCCACTGCTGAACATAGGCCCCAAAGTTTTTTGATCTGTGAGGATATGTACGATTTGTATTTTATTTAGGTGAAAACCAAAAAATAAAATCTTATTGAAGTACAGTCAAGTTGATTATGTGCACGTGCACGCCACTTAGGGAACATACCCATACTACGTGACCCTTTTGTAAGCGTTTTAATGCATCAAGGACGGTTAAAAAGGAGAGTGCTTCTGCCTGTAAAATTAATGTTGTTAATAAAGCTTCATCAGCTCGAGTTTTCCAAAAGTCACGTGACAAGATACCAGACCCCCCTCCTCCCCCTGATGACCAAGAGTGGTACTTTGACGGACCCCCCCCCCCCTAAACAGGTCACGTAGTATGGGTATTACATAGCCATCCATGCCGTACTCGGCAACGGCGACCCTGGCTAATTACGAGCGTGGGCTCTGCTGTGGCTTGCAAAGCCGAACTTACTTTTAAAAACTCTGTCACAAGTGGGGCAGTAGAGTTGGCCAAACGCCACTTACGTATGTATGTAATTTAATACATACAAATTTCAGCTCGATCTGTAACCGTAAATAGGGAAACTGAATAAATATCAACAGGAAGCCAGCAAAAATACAACAAAATCTCAATTGAAGCAAACCAGTAATAAAATATAATTCACTGCCAAACAAAACAATGTCATAACAAAGTTGCGATTTTCGCAACAGAAACAAAAAGTTACTCTACTTGACACCAACTTAGTAGAGACACCTACGCCCTAACTCAACTACCAAATTATACAACCTTACAGTTCACGAAATAGAGTTCACATTCGAACAATAATAAACAGGGCGGCTAAGTTTAAGAATATAACCTAATAATTTATAGGTGAAAACATTGTGTGAGAACAAGAGAAAGATAGGGCAGTTCGGTTAGAGGAAAAGAGACGTAGTGTGCCATGCGCAGCACGATCGGGAAGTAAAAAGTTGGGTAAGGTCGTTTAGGTGAGAGTGGCTTGGTTCCGCTATTAAAGTTTGTCAGCCTCCGTAGCCTAGTTGGTAGTGACTCTGCCTACGAATCTGGAGGTTCCGGGTTCGAATCCCGGCGAGGGCATTGTTTGTGTATTTTTTTCTATCACAAATATTTGTTCCTTGGTCATGGTTGTCTATGTATTGTTGAAGTATCTATATGTATCTATCTATTATATATATCGTCGCCTAGTAGGTACCCACATCACAAGCCTTGATTGAGCTTACCTTGGGACTAGGTCGATTCGTGTAAGTCCAAAAATAATAATTATTTATTTATTTAAATTAGGTTATCTCAGTTATACCGCATTTTTCGATAAGTCACATCACACATCAATCACATCATCATCAGCCTATCTTAGTACACTGCTGGACGTAGGTCTCTCCTGTTAACTATGCGTATGGACGCGTTAGGAGGTAAATGTCCATAACCACTCACTTGCTTTGATTTTTGCGATAAACTCTGTCTATGTAAAATAAGAGTGATGACATGTAACAAAAGCTACATGAAGCAAGTGAGTGGATAAGCGCCACGCTGGGCAAGCGGGTTGGCGATCGTAGTACGAGTAATGTGTCCACTTTGATGGCGCTGCTGCCCATCATCAGTCTTATTAAAGAATAGCCAATGATATTTAAATCCCTTAGTCAACTCTTACGATACCATCGAGTTGGGGTGGTGACAAATGTATTCTTACTGGCGTCACCACAGAATGCATTACGTATCGCGTAAAACCTAACTAGTTATCCTTTATAGGGCTTTACATCTCTAGTAGTATAAATAGATACAGATGCATAATAATATTGTGAACTTGTACAATACGAATTATTTTTGTTTATCATTATAATCCTTTATTTATTTCTCTTTTTAAGTTAGGTTTTTTATAAAAGTTATTTTTTTATGTAATTTTAATAAGTTGTTGTGTTGTTCTTCAGTGCATGTTATTTTAATAAGTTGTATTATTATTATACTGTTTTGAAAAACAAGTCCACCTGAGTTTCTTACTGGTTCTTGTCAGGAACGGTGTAGGGTTAGAACCAGTAGTAGATTTTTTTTCCTCTCTTGATAATGTCAAACGATTCGAAAATGCTTATTAATAACCTTACTTGAATAAAGAATAGTTTGACTTTGACTTTATTTTCAAATGAATAAACTTTTTGCCAAATGAACGGTCAAATGAACTCTTAACTTTGAAATCGTAATAAGAGATCCTTATTTACGGAACCCTAAACGCGGTGTTTTAATGAGTTGATGTTGTTTATGCCTATGCGGCAAGAGACGCTTTTCAAAGCTTTTAATAAAAACCTACGTAGTTACTTATTTCTATTTCCAATAAAGTTTTCCTAGAACATTGCCTATGGCCAATGTAAAGACCAAATAAACTGGTGAATATACGAGTATAGAGCATCTCTATTCACAATTATATCGTATATTTTTTGCGTTATATACATGGTGTTACAAGATATTAAATCATGGATCTATTAATAGAATTATAAAACTAACGTGAGACTCAAGCATATTTATTTAAATATTTAGCAAATGGGTTACTCGCGTAATTTAAGTCGATAATTGCTCAAAATGTTTCAATGGATAATCATCACGGAGTACCCGCGACCAAATCAGTACACGTACGTCGCGGGTACTTCATTATGAGGATCCTCTGAATGGATCGAAACATGTCGAGCAATTATCGACTTAAATTATTATAGTCAGATGAATGGATTGATGATGTGTCCCCTCTCTCATTGTTGTGTCTCCTATTGCTCGCATCTAGAGCCTAAGGGCTGGTTTTTCAATACTCAGTTAAAAGTATCCATTACTTAAAATTATTACCATTCTTATCTAAGGTCATCAGTCAAAAAAGGATAGAGCTAACATTTATTTGACAGATACTGTTATTTGGGTATTGAAAAATCAGTCCTAAACCAACTAAGCGAGACATGTTTACGTTCGGTGTTAACTCTGCTAACCTGGGGACCGAAGACAAGCGATCGAAATAAATGGGAAGCGGTTCTAATCGAAGGATACAAGGCTCACGACGAATATGGGTACTTATTGTATAATTATAACTTAATTTATTCATAACACAATGGCAAAATTTGTAAAGCTTAATTCTCATCTATTCAAAGAACTTAGAAATGCATGTAAATTCAACACGAGATATCCTACGAGACTAGTTCAGCCAAAAACTAGTTCTACAGTACCGGCCAATAATATATCACATTCGTGACTTTTTGTATGAGCGTGTATAGAGTAGGCGGCACATGTTCGCATGTAGATAGCATATTATTTTGGTACTTTTGCACAGTTTAATGATGAATACTGCAATTAAGTATTGTGAATTGCAATTGGAGACACAGCATATTGCTAAAATAGCTGTAGTAAAAAAAATAATTTTACTAAGAAATCCATGCCTTACGCAAAATCTCTTAATGAAAAAATCACTACATGATGACCAGTTTTTTCATCGCTAGTGTAAAGGCCTATGCCTAGACTATCTATAGTCGTGAGGTGGAAAGTGTGAAAAACACTTACAAAAATAAAAATAAATCTACTGAAAAAAACCTGTATGTGATATATTATTGGCCGGTACTGTATGTTATGTATTAAAAATTGTTACTGCATGGCTATAAAAACATACAACCGCATCCCAGCAGACATCACAAGCTTGCCATACAACTTGTTTGTGCGTAGACTATTTACTTGGCTACTTGAAAAACGATTTTACTCAGTCAGAGAATTCATGTCATACAAAAATCCAGCTGTCTACTTTTGACTTAAACATGTGAAATTGCTGCAATTTAGTTTAGTTTTTATTTCAAAAGTTCCAGAATGATTTGCATGCTACTGTGTAGTAAAATGGTCGATCTCTATTTTTAATGTACCTGTCATCTTATACTGTACACTATTTTCTGCAAATAAAATATCTTATCTTATCTTATCTAACACTCTTCACCACTAGGGTTCCGTAACCACGGAACCCAAAAGACCCGTGCGTGGCATACTCGATCAAAAGAAAGCAAGGTTCAAGGCCACGATATACCTATTTCATAACATTACGACCACTACAGAAGCATATATATCTACACAATTTTCACCTTAATGCCCTTGACATAAGGTGAATAAGTGTCGACATGTTTTTGCCTTTACTTCGGTATGTCGTACGGTTTAGGAATACTAAAGAAATTTCCGTGTTTCATTCGTTGTGGGTACTCTTTTATTCATTGACATATTTGGGACGTTTTATTTTGTTGCTGTGGTTGCTGGTTTTATCATATATTTTGATATGAGGGGAAATTGTGGCATAAATAGTTACGTGGAGCAAGAAAACATTTTCGCGTTTCTTGTACTCCGTAACTGAGTCACTATCTTAGTAGCTAGAGGTTCCGGGATCGAATACCAGTGAGGATCTTGAAATTTAACAGCTAACTGTCTTTGTCGCACTAATATGAAAGAGTGACAGAGAGGGAAAACCACGATACGCCACTAAGCGTTAGCGATTGGCAACTTGGTTAAGCATCCTGAAATTAGTGTTTAAAAACAATTACTACTTGATAGAAACAAGTCATGGATCATTTATCATAATCATGAGTTAATAGCTCTATTGTAGTATGTGATTGTATCCATTTATTTGTTTCACTGCTATTCGATTGGTGGCTACTAGTAATCTATCTATACAGGGTGTAGGTCTAATACGGGCGAAGCTCATAACGGCTGTTAGTTTACGACATAATAAGTACATTCAAATAACTTTTACTTAAAATTAGAGCAACAAAATTTTCCATATATCATAATTCGGCACGCAATGTAGAGCAACATACGCGAGTTAAACACTCGTTGACAGCTAATTTCAAAAGCAGATGACATAACTACCATTTCAACTATAACAAATGTTCGTACCTACATTGCTGCACCGATAATCTTAAAAAAAATTGTGGGGTCATAATGAAGAGTAACTTTAAAAAACCTTGTAATCCATGATTACACTAATGAATCCCATGCCTGTTTTAAATGAGCGCCCGTATTAGATTTACACACTGTACAAATAAAAATGAATTGCTGTTCGTTATTCTGCTTAAAACTCGAGAACGGCAGAACCAATTTGGCTAATTTTGGTCTTGATATATTCGTGAAAGTCCAGGGAAGGTTTAAAGGGTAAGAATAATTGAAAATATGTTACAGAATATAAGAAAAACAAGAACTGAAACTTAAGACTAGAGTCAATCTAAACTAATTCTTCAAATGTATAGGTCGATTTGTGTGAGGTGTCCCAAGATATTTATATTTATATGTAAAATACAAAAATAAATAAAAAATAAACTGTTTAAATAAATTTGGACTACATTAATAGGTAAGTGATACGAAGTTCGCAGTGTCTCCACCGCACTTTAGGGATGCTGCTGCCCATCCCCCGGTGGTCTTGGTCGTAGTTTTCAGACATACCCGGGTCATGATCAGTGACACTTTAGTCCATTAGTCGACTTCTACGACACCCACGGGAAGAGTTGGGGTGGTGACCAATGTATTCTTACTGCCGTCACCACACAGCATTGCTGAACACTGCTGTTACATAATTTTATGTAACATCATCGTTTGACCAGAATATCAAAGGATGATGTTACATACAATTAATATTAATTATTTATTCTGTAAAATGTCCTTGTTACACTTTGTTTTATAACATTACAAAACAGAAGTTATTAGGTTATTTTCGGTATTTATTCTTTGATATAATGTATAAATTAGTCAACTTTTTGTCGTTTCTCTCACGAAGACGCGTGCTTTGGTTCGAATTGTCAAGTTATTCGTGTTATTACAATCTATAAGATAGCTAAACGGAAATTGTCGAGATACAATAATATGTTTAATTTTTTGCTCGTGTTATCCACCCTGTATATTTAATTGCCTATTTTAACAGTTACACGTGCTAGGCGGTCTGTATACGCCTGTTACACTTTCATGACATTGTTACTTTATACTACACGTGTATAATTATAATTGGTACCTACATGATATTTCAGTTATTAATGCACAGTCATGATTACGTAACAAACGTAGCGTAGCGTACAATGACCATCAGGGTGCTTAGACAAGTTGCCAATCGCTAACGCTTAATCGTCAATCGTAAACGAAAATCAGCTAACTGTCTTTGTCGCACTAATATGAAAGAGTGACAAAGAGGAAAAACTACGATACGCTACTAAATGCATTCTATCGCGCTCGCACTAACATATTGGAGCGAGCGAGATAGCCTGCTTGTATCGAGTAAAACCTAATGTTACCGATACTTGCAAAGTCAGGGTACGGCTTAAGCTTGCTGCACGAGCATCTATCTCCCTCAGTCCTGTTAAGATCTAATTTAAGCAACAGAGACAGGATAACAAATGACAGCGGGTCTCTGTGACCAATACTGACAAACAATAATAACACAGTGATTCTGCATTTAGGCACTGGGTGCTTAGACAAGTTGCCAATCGCTAGTGCTTAGTCGTCAATCGTAAACGAAAGGCAGGTAATTGTCTTTGTCGCACTAATATGAAAGAGTGACAGAGAAGGAAAACTACGAAACCCTACAAAGCGTTAGCGACTGGCATCTTGGCTAAGCATCCTGGTCTCACCGCGAGCTACTAAGCTAATATGAACTATCGGCTATATAAACACGAACACAAGATACGCACTTCCGTGTAATAAAAGAGACACGGCGATACTCGCCTAGCTATCAGCTATCACCGCCGGGCGAGTATCGCCGTCTCTTTTTTTACACGGGAGTGCGTATCTTTTGTTCGTGTTTATAGCTTAGTACTTTCGGATGTGTACTTTGTAATCAGATTACAAAGTACATAGTACAAAGTACATATCGAGGGTTGCCTGGTGAAACCCTATAAGTACGTGACACCTAGTTTAGAGAAAAATGATGTTAAAGGTTTATTGTCATCGGACACTTATTTTGATAAATAGATTCGTAGTTTTATGAGTGGTTTGTGAAAAGCAATTTCATTCACTTTAAGTTTTTCTATGTTTTAGTTATGTAACTCATCTAGTTTTCCTGTAAGATAACATTTTTTATCAAGGGGTATCGACTTATTGGGTTCACGTATAAATGAAAAAACCATATTTGTTACTAAGAGGGTATTATTACCAAAAAAAACTTAAAAAATAGACGAATCTAAAAGTAATAACGGTATTATTCTACATCTGAAAAAGTAAGTGCTATGCCAACAAACGTTTTTAGGCTTCTTATCCATCCATGATACTCTTCAGGTATAACTCAGTATGTTTCAGCGGGGCAAAGTGCTTCTATGAACGGTTTGTCTGTGACTGGACCTGGTGTTTCAACGGCGGATAAAAAAATATAAGCTGAAAGGCAATGAGGATGGTGGGTTTTCATGGTTTTGAGGATCCGCACATTGTTTTGCGTTGCCTATTGTGTTTGTGGTACTCATGCTTTGGTTGGGAGAATCAGTTTCAGAAAAGGACTCCTCCGATCTTGATGAATCGCAAATTGATATTGCCACCCAAATGCGCTATATTCTCAACGACAGTAATGGCATGTCGGACTCAAGTGAGTCTTTTTGTGGATTGTTGAAAAAAAAAACTGTTGTTGGAATCGATCTGTAACTTGATTTATTGTGCTTGCATTTTTCCGGATGATGAAGCTGACTTATTTGGCCGTGACTGTTCGGGTGAGGATCCTGCATGTGTGCCGCATCCTGGGGACTTTCGCAGTTTTGATGAGTTGCGGATTGATATCGCCGCCCAGATGCGCAGTAGTGGTGGTAAGGGGACTCAAGTGGGTCTTTTACAGATTGCTTGAAAGTGGTGTTATTGGGATGAAGTTGCTTATACAGGTAATTTATTCTACTTTCGTTTTTTTTTCAGATGATTGAACTGAGGATCCTACTTGCGACTGTTTTGCCAAAACAAATGGATTTTGACTCGGATTTTGCTACTGAGGGTCCAAATGTTTCATCCAAACAGGAAGATTTTTTTATGGAGCTGATTGATGAAGTTTTGGATCGAGTTTGGATTGCTGTGGAGGATGACTATTCAGCGGGAGCTCCTAGTGTTCCTGATACAGATTCGGAGAGCGATGCACCTCGGCGAGATGATTCTGGCCGTGACATTGTTGTTCCTGAGGGTCCCGGTCCAGGGAAGCATCGGGAGCGTTCCTTGCCGATGCTTGACGGTGTTGGTCTTTCTGGTCAAGGTGAATGTATGGAGGGAGCTTCTTCTTGCGTTTCGGATTCCGAAGACGATACATTGAGGGTATTGGAGCCGACTGACTCTGGCCACAGTGACGGCATGATCCGTGAGCGTTCCGGTGCTTGTTCGCAGGTGGAAGGCGCTGTTGACTTGATTTTGGACAGTGTTTTGGATAGGGTTTGGGATTGTGTCGGGCCCCTGAAGCGACGTAGGCAGGCTGAGCTGTCTGAGTGGAGGGTGGATATCGCTAAAAGGCGAAAGCTGCTAAAGTTCCAAAGGAGGCTTCAAGGATCGAGGAGGTTCCAAGGAGGTTTTGGAACTTTAGCAGGACGCTTAACGCCTTGGGTTATATAAGGTAGCCCTTCCATTTTTCGCTTTTTAGCGATATCTACTTTCCGTTCAGATGGCTTGGCTTGCTTGCGTCGCTTCAGGGGTTTGACGGAATCCCAAACTTTGTCTGAAACATTGTCTAGAATTGGGTTAGCAGTGTCTTCTGCTTGTGAGCAGGCGCCGGAGCCTTCGCGGATCATGCCGTCATTGTGGCTGGAGTCGGTTGGTTCTGATACTTTTAATGTATCGTCTTCGGAGTCTGGAACGTGGGAGGAGGCTCTTTCTGTGCATTCGCCTTGACCAAACGGACTGGCATTGTCGGGTGTCGGCAGGGAGCGTTCCTGGTGTTTCCTTGGACTGGGACTTTCAGGAATGATGGTGTCGTGGCCGGAGTCATTTCGCTGAGGTGCGTCGTTTTCTGGGTCTGTGTCGGGAGCGCAGGGAGCTCCCGCTGAATGGTCATCTTCTGCAGCGGTCCAGGCTCGATCTAAAGCTTCATCAATCAGCACCATAAAGGGGTCTTCCTGTTTGGATGAAACATTTGGACTTTCATTGGTGAAGTCTGGGTCGAAATCTATTTGTTTTGGTGAAATAGACGTGGGTGGGATCTTCAGTTTAATCATTTCAGGAAATCGAAGGAGTAATAAATTGCCTGTTGGCTTTGTCCTAGTAACGTTGTTTTTGAGTGGTCTGTAAAAGACTTGCTTGAGTCTTCTTACTATTATGATTGTGCATTTGGGCGGGGATATCAATTTGCGATTCATCGGAATTGCGAGGGTCCTTGGGATGTGGCACATGTGTGGGATCTTCATCCGAATGGTTACTGCCGGGTGGGTCAGTTTCATTATCTGGAAAGAATTTAAGCATGATGAACTGAGTTACCGATGGATCCTAACAACGGTTTTTTTTTAGTATTCCACAAGGGACTTGCTTGAGTCTGGCATGCTATTGTTGTCGTTGCCAATATAGCGCATTTGAGTCATTTTCTGAAATTGTTTTTTTTAATTGGAGTGTGAGTATCACAAGCACAATAGGTAGTAACGTGGGACAGTGTGCGGATCTTCAAGGCCATGGAAGCTTACCATCTTCATTGTTTTGCATGTAACAGCTTCCATTTTTTCAATTGCCTTTGAAGCACTGGGTCTAGTCATGGACAAGCTGTTCATGGAGGCACTTTGCCCCGCTGAAACGTACAAAATAATCAATATTATTTAATCAAAAGTACTAATCACAACTACCTTTTTATTATTTTTATCGTAAGAATCACTCAAAGTCGCGAAGCCTCATTAATCGTCAGTGCTAAAACCTGATAAGTTCGCATAAAACAACAACAATTATTTTCATAGTCAGTACTAAAACCCGATAAGATCAAATAAAACAACAACAATGCTTTTTATAGTCAGTGCTAAAAACCGATAAGTTCAATAAAACAACAACAATGCTTTTCATGGTAATGGTTAGTTACAATAGCTTACATTAATTGTTACTTGAACTCATTACTATAAACACGGTGTCTAAAATATGACAATTCTACGTTTATTCTAGGTTAAAAAAGTAGATTACCTGTTTCCAGCTTATTACTGCAAGCTAGGTAGTTGCACTAATTTTCTGCCTCGGTCACCCATCACACAACTTTGAACACAATCATGCACAACCTTCTTTAATACAATACACCCCTTTTTAACAGCTATTTTCAATTAAATATGCAACGTCGCAGCGGTGCGCTTGCGTTCGTGACGCTACTTGTCAAGGCTGCGCATGACCATGGGGCCGTCGAAAAACTTATAGGGTTCTTCCCCGGACATATTTGAAAGAAATTTGTTAAAGGCCTCTTGCGAGAATCCGATTACTGGACTTAACATAATATTTTATTAGAGAATTTTTTCAAATAAGTACTATAAGTTTATTTGTTGGGTTCTCTTTGAATAAATTTGTATGTGCAATAAATGATATCGTAAAAGTAGAATCCAACAAATGCTTTTAACGTATTCTAATTCGTAATAAAATCCTTTAAAGTTTGCAATCGTAATGAGGTGAGACCGGGTAAGTAACAGTAACTGGTTCTACATTGTGTGTTTAGTTTGATTAAGTGTAAATATCTCGGCACTAAATACCAATAAATATACATTATGTGGTTCTTCCATTAAGTAATAAATAAAAATTAAGTCTTAAATGTAGTTGTAGTATTTAGTTTTGAATGAATAGTTGAAATCAAGTACTTATTGGGTTATTTACTCGGCATATTTCCGTGATACATGTAAAATCAGCTTATCTGATATTACCATTAGATTGACCGATACTGAATCATTCTAAAACTGTTTTTACTTTAAAATCTCACTTTTTGTCACTTATCGGGTTTCACCAGGCAACCCTCGATATACGATCTACCTGGGCCGGCTGAAGTACTTTACCTAAGTACCTACCTAGATTATTACTTCTTATATGTGGTTCTCATAAATATGATACTATCATTGGGGATTACAAATACCAGTCAATAAATTGGAAAAAGTTATTTATAAATTGTATACATTCAGAATATATTTGCCATCTAAGACAAATACCGGTAACAAATATGGAATCAAAGATATTCTCGAATGTCGGAACCAATGAGATAACATAGTAACAGCTGAGCATGGCAAACATTTATTTATTCCCTTGGGGAAATTATCGGGGTTCTTCGCAAAAGTACGGAATACTTTACAGAAAGCCACAGCACAAATGTTAAGTTATTTATGCATAATATTTTCTTCTGTTACCGCGAGGATTACACATGAAACAAAACTATGAAAACGGATAAACTCGCGTATATTAATTAACTTTAACTTCATTCCGACATTTCCGACGAATCCTGTAAAGTGTTGTAGTTCCGTTGTAGCCAAAATGGCAAAAAACTACAGGGGTTTTGCCATGTCCGTCTGTCCGCAACAGTGGCCGTTAATACTAGAAATCTGCAATTTGCTACAGGTAGGTATATATGTGTATTAATAATGCCCACACAGTTGTACAATAAAAACTAAAAAAATATTTTTATTCGGGTACCTCCCCAACTGGATGAAGTGGGAATTATTTTTTATTGATGGTTAATAGGAGAGGCCTAAGTCCAGCAGTGGACTGATAAAAGCTGATGATAGTGATGATTATACCTAGATATTTTTCTAGCAGGAACAAGAGATTGACAAAATGAAACATCGACATAACTGTTATCGATGAGTACACCCTATTCTCATAAAGAGTAACCTTCGTAAAATCAGGTAACCAAGAAATACAGGACCCATCTTGGCTTTATTTTTAATTATATAATACTTCATATTAATTATTGCCTATGGCGTTAGAGTATTTTTTTATTCGTCTTTGTTCTTTTGATGGGTATTCATTAGACTAAAAAAATAAAGCTGCTTTTTGAATATGATTTGCATTCTTGTAATTTATCTCTAAGTTACGGCGCATTATTTAACTATTAAATTTATTTATCGACTACTACTAAACTTCAGGGGATAGAGATACGTGGAAGAGTTTGAGGGAGAACTTTGCCCTGCAGTGGGACGGCATAGGCTCTTAATAATAATAATAATAAGGCCGCAGGGCAGCTTGTGGCGAGCTGTTGGGGAGTAACGACCCCACGGACCCGAGTGCTCCCGAGAGTCGGTCAGGGTCCCCGCCTCCGGCGTGTCTTCGTCGGTCGGAGTGGAACCCCAAGGGGACCCGTAGGACTCTCAGCTCTGGCTTGCCTTAACTGGCCGTCCAGAGAGGAGTCGTCAGAGCTATATGCTCCAGGGGTGGAAGTGTAAATTTGCGTAAGTCGCGAGTTGGTGCAGCGGCCGTCAAGCCACTGCGCAGAAAGCGGTGTACACCTCTCTACACTCCTGAGCCGCCTACACCGGTGTTGCCCCTGGCTGTCTCTTGTGACGGCATTTACGGGGGCCCATCTAGTCGGCGGCAAGTCACCGCCTGCCTCGATAGCAAAGAGAAATCATTGTTATGGCAGGTGTCCGGACCTCTTTTCTATAGTTCCATCTCTTATCCATCCAACCTTCATCACCATAACCCACTAGTCTTTTCCATATAATCTCCAATAGCCTCTATATGCCTGCTGGGACCGGTTCACGGATATCTATTTTTGTGCCCGTGAATGGGTTGCAGCAGGTGTAAAACACAGCAAATTTCTCCAAAGGGCCTCTACGTGTTGGATCTGTATCCCCGCGCAAGCCTATCAAAAGACCGGGATTTATAGGCCCGTGATCAAAGAGAGATACAAATAATAATAATAAAATAACTACAAAAATTAAGTCGATGTTTAATATTGTCAATCTCTCGTTCCTGCTAGAAAAATATCGAGGTATACTGATGGTGATGATGTATGCTATATCTGCATAGCAAATAATTTGCATTCCAAGCAAACTGCAGTCATTTTACATCAAGTGGCCTGAGAGCACGCCCATTGAAATTATCTCATAAAACCATTACGTCATTGCTACCAATTTAAACTGCATTCAGCGTCATTCCTATCTCCCACTGCACTTTAGCGAGTCGACATAATAATAAAAACACAGTCGAATTGAGACCCTCCTCCTTTATTTTGAAGTCGGTTGAATAGTCACTAGTTTCTGTAAAAAAAAATACAATAAAGTCAATGAATATGCTCAAAAAGTGCGGGCCAGTTAGAGATACGCGGCCTTGTTTCTCGCCGAGATTTGTATGAGGCTTTTCTCAAACTTGCAATGAAATTTAAAATCGGAATTCATTTTCATAGTACACAAACAAATAAGTCAAAGAACGAAACGAATCTACAACATATTTCAGGTAATCTTTTACGCGGTGACATTGTCATTTTTTTTTACGGTGAAACTTTTTTACGGTTTTTACGGTGAAGAGCATTTTCTGAGCATATGCATTGTAAATAACTATTTTGATTCAGTCTTCTATGGGCGAACTTTCTTTGGGAATCACTATAGTATAGTTATTCATTAAGACAAGTTTAAGAAGCTCAAATATGATAGGTACACTCGACCAATTGGAACCCTAGGCCACTCTAGAACCATGTCAAAATGAAAAGCCGTATGAAATGTCTTACAATCTGATTGATAACGTTACTTTGACATGGTTCCTGAGTGGCCTAGGGTTCCAATTGGTTGACTGTACCTACATTTCATCGTTTCACTTGGTTTTGGTAAAGGCCGAGCCACGATCACCACTATGCCTGTTACGATAAGCGATAAGCAATAAATATATGAGAATGACAAATTCGAACGAAGGTCACGTGACCATTTCCATACATTATTATTATTTTATAGCCACAGGACTAAACTTATCGCTTATCGTATACGATTGCAGAATCGCATCTTGTCTAGGCCTGCTGAACAGACGCTTTCACGAATTGATATATTTTAGTGTGTAGTGAAGCATCTATTATTCTTCTAACTACTACGAACAAATAAAACATGGAAGCCGCACGCCATATTAAATTGCCTTTCAAAAACGGTCCTGAATTTTATTTGACAACTGTCACCCCCCCTCTTCAGTGCATCACGGTAATGAATGTCAATATCAACCAATCAAAACTTAAACCGCCATTTAAAAATAGTTGTGATTGGTCCATCAAAGTTTTGATTGGCTATATTCTTTAAACATTTGTCAAAGGTGTTGCGCCGAAATATGTGCGGTGTCACGAAAAGCGCTATGTCCTGCCCATCTTGGCACAATTGAACAATCGGTTTTGGGGGCATTTTTGAGCTGGCATTAGGCGTCCATGTTATATATGGTCGCAGTCTAACTACCTAGAGATCATGGTACACTGGTCCTTAGAAGCTTTATAATCTCTCCTATGCTTTAGGAATACTCGACAAGCTTCTATGTGCATTCCGCTGCAGCATTCCAGCGCTATTGATGTAGGTCATGGCTGTCCTTGTCGCTCTCGGGGCGCGCGGTCGCCCGTCCCTGTCGCACGGAATGTGGAATGATCGAACCTCTTGGTCACATCTTGGTTGATTATGCTCGCCTGGTAGGTGTAGGTATCGCCTATGTAGGTACGGATTTTGTTTTAAGATATAATGGGTTCTATGTTATCGATAACATATAATAAGCTTAGACAACGTGTTTAATAGTACATTCCGACACAAGTGCGAAAAACATGAAATTCGAAACGAGTGGCGATGTTTTAAAACACGACCTATAGAGAGTGTTTTAAATCGACACGAGTTACGAATTTCGTTTATGCACGTGTCTCGTACGACGTTTTTTAGTGCAGATTACTCCGAAGTTTTGGACCTGACGTAAAATGACACACTTCTCGCACTAGAGCCTAAAAAGGCACCATCTGTACTAAAAATGTAGTTGGAAACTCTTTCGTGTCAGGCTATAACCTAGTTCTCAATTCTGATGGTCTAATGCTAGATAGATATCTAGACCTTTTCACGAAGACAGTCAAAGTTGGGTACAAAAATTCGAATCACAAACATTCACTGTTATTTCGCGACCATTTGAATAAGGGCTAATCTGAGATTAAGCATACCTAAGAAGGAATTCACGTTCTAAGGTACAAGTCCCTTCACCTGAGTTATCAGTAAAGAAAATAATAATAAATTAAAATTATTGAAGTAATTGTGAAAACACAATTCAAATTAATTATTAACCAAATTTTTTGATTTGTACTTTTATTTTTCCCCAATAGTCACACTACTTAATAAATTATAAATATTGGATGTCATATACCAAAGAAAAAACCACCATGATCACCAACGTCCGAGCCAAGCCAAGACCGAGTAGCCGAGCGGTGCAGGCATCAGCCGCGAAAGCTGAGCACGTGGGTTCGATTCCCACGTCGGACGTTGGTGATCTTTTTATTTCTTTGGTCTGTGACATCCAATATTTATTATTTATAAATTAAAATAATACTTACACACTTCTTTCCGTTTCATTGTCCCTTTCATTTTACAATTGTGTAGAAAAAATACTTCAAAATAACAACAAGAATTTCCAAGCCGGATCGGATATTCGGCTGGAACGAGTATATTGAATAATTCAATATACATAAAATCAACATGAAATTTTAAATATGAATTTGTGATTTTTGATTGTAATAATATTTGTAAAGTTTACAGTAGATACCTAGTATATACCTAGTACCTACCAATCGTTACTTTTTATTTTTAAAAGACTTCAAAAGAGGAGAAGGTTGTCTATTCGACTGATTTTTTTGTTACTCGATAATTCGCACACCTAGATCAAAACAGTATTAACTCAAAATGTATGTATTTTTTAATTTGAACTTTGTAGATCACGAATATACCCTTATCTAAAACACAGATAAATTTTGAGTTAATGCTGTTTTGATCTAGGTGTGCGAATTATTATGCTTCTATATCTATACTACTAGAGATGTAAAGGTCCTTTAGTTGTCAGAATAAAGAGAAATTAAGATTTAGAGATGTAAAAGGTCTCTAATCGTCCTGATTTTAACAATAATAATAAAATAGAAAATTAACAATTTAGTGACAATCACAAAGCAACTACCTATTCTTATTATATAAAAGACAACAGCCAATACCACTTCAATCACTTAGTCGAGTCTTACGACACGCGTGGGAAGAGTTAGGGTGGCGACAAGTGTATTCTTTCTGCAGTCACCTTACCACGTCACTAGACGTAGACATGTCACTTTCTGGCTAAAGGGTTATCGTGAACTGCCGATAGATGTCCACTGTAGGACATACATAGGCCTCCCCCAGCATCCCCCATTGATTCGAGGCAAATTTAAAAATGGTGACAGGCGCGACAATTGTAAAAAAACGTTTCTATTTTCCTCTCCATGGACGTGTGTTTGTTTGCCACCAAAATAAAATGTATTGCAAAAACTTTAACAAATCAGCAGTTAATAGCTACTTATTTGAGAAGTAAAATTGAAATTCTGATACACGACGAACTTCATGTCAAGAATTTACAAAATTGCTTCTAAAACGTGCTGACACTGAACTCATGTGACAAATTGTCACGAGCTTTGAAAAATAAAAAGTAGTTTATTAACAATGTATTTTTTTTAATCCATGCTGGTAACAAATAAGCATGGACTATCCATAGTACAATTACACTTACTACTAACTAATATTGTATAAATAATATTAGTAGGAATGTGAATGTGGGGTTAGAAACCTACTCTTATTTTATTCTCAATAGATCGAGCTCTTGACTAGAAGTACATTATTTGTGTGGAAACATAAATCATCCCAAATATATCTCTGTCAATCTAGATATCTTGGCTATCATCCACTAAAGTTAGTGATTACGGCAAACCCCTTACTTAGCAGTTTTATTTATTCCGTTCTCATACAAATAATTTGGCATGTGAATGACATTTTTATGAGAAAAGGGTTAAACATGGGTAAGTTCAGTTTCTAAGCCTTTGTGTCTTGAGACGAGTTTGACAGTTAGGGTGCGGCTCCACCTGACGCGGAGCGGAGCGGAGCTGTCGGGGCTTGGCCAATGAGACCGCATCACAGTGTTTCGAATTCGAATTTGAAGAATGTAATTGGTCAATTTTGCACAGATCCGCCTCAGTGGAGCCGCACCCTTAAGAGAGGTAGATGTTTATTTTACACTTAGCCGGGAAGCCACACCAGAGCGTGGCGTATGCGTCTACGTGGCGTGCGCGTTGTAGCGTATGTCAATGCCATATTAGATGCCACTCAGGTTGCGTAACACGTGCGTGTGCGGTGTGCCATCTACTGTGGCACTTCCTACGCTACAATGCGTACGTCCATGTGCACACACATCCGGCGTGGCCCAGCCTTAAATGATATATTTCTGTAGCATAGCGATAGCGTAATCTAGCATGTTGTAGGATAGGTTAAATCGGTTTATTATTCATTGGGGGTATAAAAAAGACATATCATGGAACTATCTTACAAATTTAATTGAAGACTCTAAATGTTTCCTTAATAGCAACCTGTTTTTAGTGTTCCGTAGTAAACTAGGAACCCTTATTGTTTCGCCATGTCTGTCCGCAGCACAGCTCAGTGGCCGTTTTTATATTTCGGATACCTCCCCTCAACGTAAAGTGGAGATGAATTTTTCAATTGGATGTAATCCTATAGTGTAGGATATCGTTGAATAGGTCTTTTAAAAAGAATAATACCCACGAAAGAAAGTTTTTTCTAAAGTCAACATTTTAGGAGATAACCGCTTCAGAGTAAAAAAATGTGCTCCTCCCTCTAACTTTGATTCGTAGGTCCAAAAAAATATGAAAAAGTCATCCATAGTGGGCATATAGAAGAATACATTAAAATAAAACTATTTAAACATAATCGATCCACCCGTTTTTGAATAACTACGGAACTCTTCACTGAGCATGGCTCGACATGCTCTTGGTCGTTTTTTATGTATTTCACTCATAAATGAATTTCGTCATAATGTAGGCCGGACGTTTAAAAAACCGGTCTTGACCAGACAATATTATGTGTTTTGTATGAGGTTTGTTAATGCTAGACTGAGGTTTATCCCAATTTGAATCTTCAATCGAAGTTTTATGTTCAAGTTTCTGTTTTGTTATTAGTATTGTCAACGGTCGTGTAACTGCAAATCAGATTCGAATCTAAATCCTTCACGTTTAGGTCTCAGTTTGATTTTTTTAAACAGACTTTTCAAAGCGATACATTCCTGATCAGATTTGTTTCTTGAATCTCGCAAGCTTAGATCTAAATTTGAATGTTATGGCCATTCTCATAGGCTGTAGGCTCAGACAGCCTTGGGCGCGTTCATTGGCTGCGCAGGCGCACCAGAAGCAGTTGTTTTCGCGGTTTTCTAGCTGACGTCATCGGGACTGTTGGGACGGGTTGACCTGGGTCGGAATTTAAATTGTCGTTTGACTATTTTTAGTGCGAAATTCGATGGGTTAACGGGCTTAGGTAACGTTTGGAGGTGTTAAGGTTATTACAATAAATAAATATATTGGGATAATTATGCGATTAACATTCAATACATCACAATATAACAATAAATAATAGGGATTACATTAAAAGGTCATCCAAAATAAGCATGCACAGCAAGATTTACTACAAACTATGAGCAAAAATTATTATAAAACTATACTTTTAGTGCAAAATTGGAATTAATTATTTCGGTAAAAATGTCAAGCAAAGACTAAAATTAAAATTAAACACTAAAATTAAAATAAAATGTACATTATCAAATATTACCAAGAGCTTTAACGATCTGCCAAAATCAACCACGGTAAGCTCAATTTAAGGCTGTTGGTACCACGCGACTACAGGGTGTAATCATTAAGTGTGGCCAGGCCATAATTCCGTAAATATAACAGATATCAGAAAACAAACAAAAACTGATATCGAAAGTGCGTTACCCAACAAGTAAAATTGTATTAATGACTTTTTCTAAATAGATGGAGTAATATTAAAAATAGTAAGTTAAAACACTCCCATACATTTAGTATGACGACTAGCCTTAAAAAATGTCGGGTGTCATAACAGATAAAACTGTTAGAGATTCGTTATTTGTACGAATACATTGTAATAAAATAATAATACTACCGTTTATGAAATAATTAATCTAACATTTATTCTTAAATAAAAAAAATATTCGTATTTAACTACTCTTTGAAGGAACGGTTACGTACTAAATATATGGAAGGGTTTGAAGTTAATATTTGAGATATTTCTGATTTTATTTCAAAAAAGTTATTTAGTGTTATTTTACTCGTTGGGTAACGTAGTTTCGATATCAGTTAGAAGTTTTCTGTTATCTGCTATATTTACGGAATTATGGCCTGGCAACACTTAACGATTACACCCTGTATACACGTAAAGTGTACAAGATGCCCATAAGGAAAGGCAAAAATTGTAACAGCATATTCCTGAGGCTAATAGAAGCAAGTAATGGTGCAAGCGCTATAGAATGCATTACGTATCGTACACTAACGTTTCCGATATACTTGCAAAGTCATGGTACGGCAACTGGTAGGCGTTGGTATATGAAGAGTCCACGGAAAGAATATAAATAAATAAATATCTTGGGACATCTTACACAAATCGACCTAGGCCCACGGTAAGCTTAAGGCTTGTGATGTGGGTACCAAGCGACGATAAATATAATAGATAGATACATATAGATACTTAAATAAATAGACGGCCATGACCAAGGAACAAATATTTGTGATAAATAAATACACAAATAATGCCCTCGCCAGGATTCGAACCCGGAACCTCCAGCTTCGTAGGCAGGGTCACTACCAACTAGGCTACGGAGGCTCCACGGAAAGAATATGTCTAGTCAATTCAAATTACAGAAGGAAAAACTACCTTAATTTTAATAGAATAAGGTGTGAATTTGCCCTGATTTTTTTAAGCACTGGTCATGTTGTTCCAGTGGACCCTTCATATAAGCTTAATTTTCTTTAATTATCTAGCGTGGAAACGTAGCGTTAAAAACATTATTCCGTAAAAATACGAGTAGGTATATGTAGATAGTAATAAACACAAATTAAAGAAAAAAAACCGACTACGACCTATTCCTTCAAGATCCCATCATCAGATCCCTACTTGGTGCCAACGGGACCATCGGGAGGTCATACCCTTTATATTAAAAATATTGAATATATATTATTGTGAACTTGTACAATAATAATTATTTTTGTTTAATATTATGATCCTTTATTTTTTTCTATTTTTTATAAAAATGTCTATAATAATCTTTTTTTTACGTAAGAAATTCTTTAATGCATGTTATTTTAATAAGATGTATTATTAAGTATACTGTTTTGAAAAAATAAGTCCACCTTCTCAGGAACGGTGTAGGGTTTGAACCAGTAGTAGATTTTTTTCTCTCTCTTGATAATGTCAGACGATTCGAAAATGCTTATTAATAAGCTTACTTGAATAAAGAATAGTTTGACTTTGACTGACTATTCTTTGATACAAGATTGACGATTGGACACATTACTGCGATCGCCCAGCGTGGTGATTATGGGCATTTACCTCCTAATGCGTCTATACGCATAGTTAATAGAGGCCTACGTCCAACAGTGGACTGAGATAGGCTGATGATGTGACACGTCTGCGACCAGGAAAGCATAAACCATACGATCACAAACAACGTGAGACATACTAATGGCTCATAGGAAACACGGTTTCGCAGAACAGCATAGTTGGAGCACCGCTGAATGATAATGGCTAGACATCTCTTTAAGCATTACACATACGATGTAGATTGAACGGAAATAACATTGTAGGTACTCGTTCTATGAGAACGACTAAAATATAATTCTGTCTTAATTAAGTCCGCATAAAATCAAAATTGACGTATCAAAATTTTCGATGTCCCTAAATCGAAAACCATTTCCATGTAGATCACAAAAATATATTTTTAAATTTTTTTTCGCAATATTTTTGTTCAAAATCTTAAAAATAGTTGCCACTGTAACCAAAAAATCTTGTGGTTGGAATGTCACTTGTGATTGGCAGTGACATTTGAATCTTGTTACCGTTTTTCGTCTTTTTCTTACGTGTGTGAAACATCACTTGTGATGTGACGTCATTTAGCTGATTCTTGACGTTTGTAACTTACGCTCTTTCTGCTCCAAGTAGTATAATAATAAGGGATTTTCGCACTAAAATAGCAATTTATTTGCAAAATAAAATAATACGTGTTTTTTTTAATTGAGTTCTTTCAAAACAGACAATAAAATGTAAAATACTAGGACTAAAAAATATTAAATGTTGTCAATTCCGTATAATTGAACGTAGTTACGTGAAACGTGTCAATCTACAGGGATTTATCATTCTAATTAAGGCCATAAGTAAATAAAAATATAAAAACATAGTCTGTCTTTGATCTGACAAATTCATGATCATGAGAATTGAAACGTATACAGATACCTTTTAGTGTACATCTTTTACCTTTAGTGTACATAAAGAGTTCATAATTTTATTTCATGAATCTAGAATCGCAGCAACAAAACATTATAATTTCGCAAATTTAAGGTTAAAAGTTCGTCAACCCTTGCCCTGGACAGAACAACTCCAAAAATATGTTAACGATTTAGAACTTTATGCCACGGACATAATGTCCTGAAATGTGTACATATTATTAGACGTACAGCCACTACTTCGTTCACACGCAACTGTCATAAAATCTACCCTGTTAGAACACGTAGGCAAGGTACCTACGAGTAAAGCCTTGCAGGCCTAACCAAGATGTCATTCTGCATTTGCAATCGTAAATGATAAAAGCGATAAGTGATAAATGTATGAGAATGACAGATTCAAACGAAAAGTCACGTGACCATTTCCATTCCGGTCACGTGATTTTTTGTTCGAATCTGTCCTTTTAATACCATAATACGATAAATGGGAAGCGCCATATCATAAGCCACCAGTAGCCGTACCAGTCAAAGACAAAATAAGGTGTACACAAAAATGTTCAAAAATATGTCCCAGTGCACTCTAATTCTATGTAATAAGAACGTCGTAACATATTTATGAGCGGATTCTTTCGATACTTATTTTTGCACTGGACTGTACAATGAATAGAAAAGTAAAGGATAAGTCAGGTTTTACTCGATAAGTAATGCATTCTATCGTGCTCGCATATTGTAGCATAAAAGTGTATTTGGAGAATAGAAAGGTGTTTAGTAAAGAAGACAGTTAAGGATAAAATACTTATACATATCATACCTACGCTCTTTACAAAAAGAATTACGAGCATTATCTCTTAAATATGTTACAACTCTCTAAACACCATTTACCGACAACTCCAGAATTGCCATACTTTACTTTGTAACCCGAAAAACATATTACTTTAATACTAAAATATTACCCCTTAAGGGCTCTCAAGTTCATGAAATATTCAGACCGGAAACAGACGCTCCAGGGTGGAGGGGAGGGGGGTACTTCCGGTGTTTCGCTTAAATGTGTTACTCGACGTAAAACAAGATTATTCTTACTTTTTATCGCCTGGTTTATTGTCATTTTATTTCATTTTTCGGGGAAGCGTTTCATCGTTTTCATTGGGGAGTTTATTTATTTACCGTTGCCTCTCTGTTATACTTACGCACAAATTCACAAGTGCGAGAGAGATGCAACACTTAGTTCGTGGTTCGCGCTAGGGTCTCAGGAGACAAAATACGGGAGGCCATGAGATAGATATTCTCAGTCACTCCACTCCAACGAAGGCGTCAACGGAGTGAGAGCGACAGAAAAGGATTTTCGAAGGTTGCGGTATCAGCTACATCTTTATTCATAAATTTACGTGTTCCAACTTAGTAAGCCAATAAATAAATAAATAAATATCTTGGGACATCTTACACAAATCGACCTAGTCCCACGGTAAGCTCAATTAAGGCTTGTGATGTGGGTACCAGGCGACGATATAATATAAAATAGATAGATACGTAAGAATTTTTATTTAATAATTATTATTTATCTCTTTCGCCTATAAAGTCTATGTTATGTCTATAAAGCCGAAAGAGACAACCAATACTTAAGGCCAAGCCGGTTGCTGGTCACGCGCATGTGCACGCCATGCAAGCGGTATGCCATCTAATACGACAACTATATAAGTTACGCCACGCAAATGCTGCACACGCATGTGGTGTAGCTTAGCCTTAACGTATGAGTAATTATTTCAGGCACAAACTCTTGTCAAGCACCTCATAGAACGACCGGCTCTAATAATATGTATACGATTTTGATCCTTATGCCCTAGACATACGTTCCGAAACATATACATATTATTAGACGTGACTGTACCCAGGGATCCGAACCGGTTTTTTAGAAAAACCTCTAAATACCTCAATATTTAAAAATGTTTTACACTCTTTATGTAGCATTCAACATTTTATGTAACTATTAACATCATATTTTTTAATTACTCCATTAACAATAAAATTATAAACCGAAGAACGAAAAAGAACGGAATTCGAATCGTTCTTTTGTATGGAGACAAAACCGGTATCCGATCCCTGACTGTACCTTCCATTAAAAGAAACATACTGCTCCTTTTTTTAACACTAACAAATCATGCTCTACAATCAACACCAACAATTATGAAAAATAA
The DNA here is from genome assembly GCA_025490895.1 of Thaumatotibia leucotreta. NCBI lineage: Eukaryota > Metazoa > Arthropoda > Insecta > Lepidoptera > Tortricidae > Thaumatotibia > Thaumatotibia leucotreta. The sequence goes on from JALPQI010009434.1 coordinate 42,376, forward strand.
ATGAACGAACAACACAAAAGCACAACACCTAAACCAACTCCTTTCCCCACATTGCATCGCCCTATCGCGAAACACCACCAACATACGCATAGTACGGTGCAATGAACTTGTTTTTGCAGGTGGGCGGTGTAAAGGATAACGAGGGGAGGCACGCGACACTTTTACTCACGCCTATTAACTCCGTAGTAACTTTTAGATAAAAAACACAAGATCAACTGTGACCAGCGCTTTGTAATTGTATTAAAGAACTACAAAAATTATCTTCTAATGTTGTCGTTAAATGGGTATTTTTATTTAGTTTGACAGGTGTGTCACGGCTAGCAATGTACAAATAGCAGAACATTTTCAAATTGCGGGAATATACTCGGAAATTTCCGAGAATTATCATGACGACTTAACAGTAAGTTCTAATTGAGAATGTTTCTATGAGAACTTATAAAAAAAGTGTTATGTTATGAAGAATATTGTATTTCACAATTGAGTAAACAGGGCATAAAATATACCTAAAAAAGGCAGCAGTTTTGATATGATTAGATTGCTTGTAAAATTGAAATTACCGAGAACATTCTCTATAGAAGTTTCGCAAGTTATGAAACTTCTCCTCAGTACAATGCTAGTCACGACCATGTTCGAAAGTTAAGGATTTCCAGGAAATCTAACATTTTGATACATATTTATTTGTGAATTAGCCCCCTGCGTCAGGCTTTTCATATTTAAAAATATAAAAAATAAGTTTAGGTATAGTTCGAAAAATATAAAGTGTATGTTCATTTTTACTACAATGTAGGTAGAAAGTTACCAATTTATATTTCACGAACTATAACGTTAACTTTTTATACATGGCTGTGACAGCTCACAATTCTAAATGAGAAATACCCAAATTACTGTAACTGCCTACAGCTTACACTAGAAATATGGTGTCCTGGCATTTCCAACTTGCGGACTTATGTTACGCTGATAATTAATGGCAAAACAGTACTGTCAGTAGGCAGAGGATTGCGAAAAGGCAAAAGTATCTGTCTGGCGTGGCGTAAGCGTCCCGGGTACTTTAATAAAGAATATGTTAAAAGTATGTTTATAAACATTATTAATATTATTATAACCTACAAATACGCAAAACTTCTATCGAAGAACGAAACTCGATTTTCTCCTTAAGGTGCATTTAGACCAAACGAGCGTTCGCTCCTTATATCCCCCACTGTACGAATTTCGTTCGTTACACAAAACGTGATTCGTCTAAATTCGTTGATATCGTAGAGTGGGGGATAGAATAAGCGAATACTCGTTTGGTCTAAATGCACCTTTAGTATTCTTCTCAGAGTATTCTTAACCTGCTCAATATTTTCGTGAATAATATATATAAGTAATAAGTAAAAATACCTTTCAACTCGATTGTATCTAAACATTTATAGTACTTCGTAAAACATTTGATTTAAGCACTGAATCCCTTTCATTACAAATTGAAGGCAAATCAATATCGCTACGTGAACATTTTCTCGGAATAGCATTTTCGATATCGAGATGAATCGACGATGCTGGACGTTTTTGGCGCCCAAAAGGTTGCCCCGCTAATTCAATTTCATTCGATATTTCTTGGTGTAAATATACTTAAGGTTGGGGTCAAGAGAGCGGCGATCGTTTTGAGAGCGTTTTCGAGTATATTTACTCAGGCTGCGAAATGTCTGTAAGAAAGTAATTAAACGAAATATTAATTATCTCCCTGGTATATTGTGTACCGAATAGGGCTGGCAAGTATATATATAAGTAGCTACATGCTACATCGAATGTCCGGTTTATTTTATTATTTGAATACTGCCGTATAATAAAATATTTTCTAATACAGTATTCGGATAAATTTAAGTTACCTACTCCAAACATTTGAAGTGGATTTAATACTTAATTAAAATTTTACAGGGCTTCCATTGCTATTACCTACATTATTGTAGGATAAAACTGTCTATATTTTGAAGATACATATATC
>JALPQI010009435.1:0-40099 GCA_025490895.1 Thaumatotibia leucotreta
GTGCCTGCATAATTTTATTGAAGTTTTAGCATAATTCCCATTCATTTTTCACTTACTTCATAACGGTGAAACTAACTCAATTTTTCTTTTTTTTATTATTTATTTTGTATGTATGTTAATAGATATATCCGAGAACCGATTTTGTTTTTTTTTTTTCATACGAGCGTGTATTGATGGTCCCGTTGGCGCCAAGTCAGGGTCTGATGAAGTGTTTGACAGAAATCGGTTGAAGTCAGTTTTTTTTTATTTGATGATTATAATTGCAATAGCCATGTCAGGAAAATAGGTAGCAAAATAAAAGCCATACATTACAGCAAAACACCAAAGCCTGCAGAAATGTACCATACATTCATAATATGTCTGTATTTTCGCCGTATTGCATTGTAATAAGGTGCAAAATAGAAGTAATTTGACTTCGTAGCTAAGAAAACTCGAAACGCCAATGGATCCCAGAATCCCGAGCGTCTGGGTCCCGAGGGGTCGGGAAATCACTTTCTTATGGAAAGTTATGCGTGAATAGGTTTTGATTGCGATGTTCAGCAACGTCGTGATATTATTGGAATGTATCTGTGTAGCCAGTCAAAATAATAAACGCTTTTAGATAGAAGTAAGTATAGTCTGGCAAACCAAATTTGGCAGTCGCAGTAGAAACAAAAAACTTTATGAATAGTGTAAGAAAGAGGCGGTATGATTGTCTTTGAAGAATGAGTAAAACCCTAGCCAAACTACCACTGTAATAATTAAGATGTATGTACCTATTTTCTGTAATATTAATAGGAACACTATAGACACGTATTCATATTTTGAAAATATGTATATATGAAAAACTAGCCACATGCCAATTCCGTCTACCTCCATGCAGATTGTAATACTACATTTCGATGCATGTGCAAAAAAAATTTTTTTTTTAAATATCCCCTCCACATTTTTCACTTCAGCTGACACTTGTTTCATTAAGCTGATATGGAAATGAAACATGTCGGGAAATGAATTACTTTCCGGCGAGTCATTAGCAATGACAGCGTGCACATTCAATTTTCATTACTCTTGAGCAAATGAAACGAGAAAATCGGCGTTTTCACTTGCTCTGCGATATCTCTTTGGGTGCAGTTAGCATAAAATTTTAATGGAATGCCATTAAAAGTATTTTGTTCTTAAACAATTACTTAGCACACCTGTATAATATACGGGTCATATACCCTTTATCGTTGTTATTCTGTCATGTCACACAGTGCACAGGGGACAAACAGTCACAGATAGAAAAAATTATTTCAGTATAAAGTATCATATCATAAGTCAATCCCCCCCCTCTACAAGAAATACTGGATCCGCGCCTGAGGACAAAATTTATATCTCTCTCTTCAGTTGTTCACTCTTGGCAGAGTGGTCGTGGTTGTATGTTGAGACGTACCTAATGTGGATAATGCAGCTCTCGCAATGCACCTCCACTTGCCACGGTCTTCAGCGTTTCGGGAACATTGGACTATGGCGGTTTGTGTTGCAGCTTTTATCAGGGGGCCGATTTTTTAATTTCTATCGCACGAATTCAAATTCCCGTTCGAATTCAAATTCGAATGACAAAATTTTCCACGACTATTTTCGAATGAAGCCAATATACCCTATTTTTGAAAGTCGCACTCGAAAAGCTAGAGATTGATTATCGATATCTTTGCGACACGTTGCACGCAGAAAGTCGATATTTACCGGTTTTTTAAATTTAATGTAATAAAGATAAATTATGGCACACTGACGTCGGAATTTATATTCCAGCTAATAATAATAAGGAATTATAACATATTAAACATTATTTAACGGTTTTTATTATAAAAAAACATGTACCGCTAGTGAATCGGAACGTAAATCTACGATCAATGTTATTATAATCTATGGTGCACACAAACAAACATCAACAGAGGCCCTACCGCGAACCACGAACGAAGTGTTGCCTATATCACACTTACGTACGAATTCACAAGTGCGAGAGAGAGCCAACACTTTGTTCGTGGTTCGCGGTAGGGTCTCAGTTGACAGACTTGACAGTGACACTTTATTGGAGTATCTACGTACTTATCCAATTTCAATCAATAGAATTGAATACGAATGGTCAACCGCAGTCGTTTTTGAACTTTCTATCACTCGAATCTCAAAAATAGCATTTCATCGTTTTTATTCATTTTCGAATGAAAGATTCGAGCGTTCGAATCTCAAAAATCGCCCCCCAGGTCTATCCAGCGCGTAGGTAATCGACCACGCGACCGCTTGCCTAAAATTTATATAGTTTGCTATAAAAAAATATTTATCATACAATACTAACATAATTAGTGGGAAATACCACGGACCCGGAACAGCCCACCATCAAAACGCCACAAAAAATCAAAGTTTTACAAATTCTAATGCTGATTTAAAGTGTGATTACGATTAGGGTGACCTAGGAAAACGTAAGAACGTAACCATAGCAACGAGTGACAAGAAAAATGAGATTTACCCACAACATCTTTTCTTACGCGAAAATAGGATAAAATTTAAAGCCCCATTAAACGATGCCAGAACAAGCTTGTGGTTTTTGTTACATATTTGATCAACGACTGTATGTCAACAGTCGAAAATGTAACTGAAATAGCATAGAAATTGTGGCGCGCCGTTAGATGGGGTTTTAGGATTACAAATTTAAAAAGGGGTATAATGTTGAGTGCCTTGGTCATTGACTACTGACTTTATTTAGGTACTTACTCCACTTGTTCTACTACCCCCGTATCTTAACCTCCAACACGAGTCCTCAACGATCTCTTGCTAGTTTTATAGATATCGCATAGATCCTTCTTTAGTTCGTACTTCTAGCGGTATTTAGCCCGGCCGGTGGCCACTGCCGGTGGCCAATTAGTGATCTCGTGTAAAACAATATTGATCAAAAATTTTATAAATCGCTACTAATCAGAATAGCAGCTCATTAAATACCAAAAGATGTTGGAAACTTCCGATTGGAGCCCTAAAACAGAAGCGTTCATTGGCTTCAATCGGTCGATACCAGGATACATCCAACCTGCTACACGTAGTCAAAAGACCGTATCTCAGTATGTAACTGGTACAGAGATTCTACTATTTGGTATAGCAGTAGATATGGTGCTACTATTGCCAACGTCTGCCACACCACCATGAAGCACTACGAAGCGTGCTAACCAGAATTAGTGTGGTCGTTGACGAATCGTTGGTTTTGATTGTTTAATCGTATACTGGTTCATTATCGATGTTGGGACTTTTATGTGCTATGATCTACGGAGGCAGCTTTTTAACGTTACTTGACTGGACTTGTACTTGACATTTATAGTTATACTCTGTCGAATTATTGCTGTCAGTAGAAAATGGTTGCAAATTCTAAATTTGCAGGCGCGAAGAATTGGTTCTCCATATAAAAATTTAATTTGTCGCCTTTTTTACTGACAACGATGGTTAGACAGAGTATAGTTGCACCACATAACGCCTTTTATAGTTTATTTTATGTTAGTGTTGTTATACAAGTCACTATTGCTAGTTTTTCTGATTTTTGCCATATGTAATGTTCTAGTATAAAGTACAAAAAAATTTACTGTACAAACGAAATTTTGTGCCGACATTGCAATGGTCTAACAAAATCGATTTCCTATCGTCATTGGCCACGTATTCCCTATTCCTGATAATTTATTGGAATCCTTGGCCTTCCTGGTTCTCCCGAGGCAAATACTCGACAGGTGAGAGAATAACATTGCTACATTGCTTTATACGGGCGCGAATTGCATCCGTTTGAAACCGGGAGAGTAGAAAATATTCGCACGATCAAGCTTTTTGATACTTTTTTTGCAACGGCAGTCGCTTTCCACGTACCTGTGCTCGACTATTATTGCCCGAAATTCAGAGTTAAATGCAAGTTAAAAGGCGTATCATTCGGCAATTCGATGAGCTATTGAGTGAACTGCGTTTCAGCTGGAGGTGAAAGGAATACTGTGTTTTTTGGATGTTTGAAGAGTATTTCTTAATTTACCTATTTTGTCGAAACTTTTTAAGAAAACACAAAATAGCTGTTGGTTTTAAACAAAACAATCAAAAATCAGATGATCTAATCACCACAAACGCTTACAGTTACGATGGGAAAATGTATTTTCCATTGGATTTTTTAAGGGAACTATGAATAGCCACTTGAACGTCCGATGATAGCATAGTATCCAAACAAAAAAGGCAGTAGACTGTTCGTGGATGCTATACTATCCAATGAAGTCGAAGGAGACACAGTTGATTATAGCGGCATTTAGCGAAATATAGAGGCATTATTTCCTAATTCCCTTGTTGCAACAACGTAGCCTAATAAACTAGTTTGCGCTAAAAAATATATATGGCAGTGTACGCTCGTTACTCAGTCGATAAAAAAATATAATTTGTCAGTGTTGGGTCAAACTGCCTGAGTGTTTGCTAAGGACTCCTAGTTATATCGTAAGTATTTCACGTTAATTTACATATTTTTGGGGTTATTATACATAAAAATGATCAAGAACGTGTGCTCTATACGATAATGTGTATCACCTTAAGTTTTTGACAGTGTGATACCTGTCAAGTGAGTTTAAAATATGAAGGTTATCTTTATTATTTTTTTACCGATGTGTTAAGTTTAACCTTGATTATAGTCAAAATCATTAGGTATTTTACAATGACTATCATTGTATTTTAATAATTGTATTTTCATTTATACTCCTGATTTTTTTTATTATTATACCTTAAGTAGTTTAGAAAATATAAACGTTTTTGTAAAATCTTGTGACTGCGCAGCGCGGGGCGTACGTCGCTAAAAAAACCCGGACAGTTGACCGGAATATGGTCGCGCGGGGTGGACGTTCAAGTGGATAGGTACAAGTATTGCAATAAGTATATACTCGTACAATATACATGATGCTTTAAAACGAATATTAATTTTGAGGTACAAAACTTATTTAAGTTTAAGATCGAATTTTAAAAATGTAGTAAAATACGACAAAGCGAGGTACCGCAAAAATGCTGCAAATAAAAAGAAAAATCCGTATTTCTTCTTAGTCTTCATAAAAACTTCATCTCGCATCCATTCCTCAGATAAAGCATCTTATTTAAATATTCTTATGCAAAACACCGCCGTCTTCGAATTTATGTAAAGCTGGTTCGAATGCAGGAATTAATTCCGATTTATGCTAGTTTTCTGCAGGCTGCATTAAGGGGCGTCACCATTCAAGCAACGTTTTGTTTCATAATCTAGGTATTTACGTACCTACATTTTGTAAACTCTATTTCGTTAGATACAATAGATACTTCTCTTAAGGCCTTAAAGTCTTGACGTCATTATATTCGAGCACGGGGCTACTAGATTTTTAAAACTGTTAACTTGTTTTATTATTGATTTGATTCACCGTTCCATTTCAACAGAGCTAACGACTGTGTGGATGTGTTTGATACCCATACAATTATTCTATACACTGCGGCGGACATAAATAGTCAAAGGCAAAATAAGGTGTATATAAAAATGCTCAAAAATATGTCCCAGTGAGTGAGTGAGTTAAGAAGATTCTTTCGATACATACTTTTGCACTTGGCTATACTACGTTCCGAGAATATCATTGGTCAAATTCATCCATATTATACACCTACCTACATTTAGTCTGGCTGGTCTACGAACAAATAAAACATGGAAGTCGCACGCCGTATTAGAATTGTCTTTCAAAATTCCGGGAAAAATCTCTCAACGCATTAGCTTGGCAATCCAGCGAGGAAATACAGCCAGCGTCCTGGGTATCATGCCGCAGGGGCCTTTTTTAGGTTTAATTTAGATTTTATTTAGTTTTATTTTAGATTTTATCTAGTTTTAGTTTAGTTATACTTTTTAAATTTAATTGTATGTACCTAATTGTAGTTAGTTTATTTTGTAATAAGTGGGTAAAAATTTAATAAGAAAGTCATTACCTACTTTCAAAGACGTTGAAATTTCGATGACGATATCACCCTCTCTTGTATTAGGTACATCATGTATCCTTTAGTATTAACCTACTTATATAAAGTTAACCCGCTATTGAAACATAGTTGTGAGTGGTCAATCAATGTTTTGTTTGAATATAACGTTTCGGGAAGCAATCCTTTTAGGAAGCATTTTTCATCTCGTTTATAATGTGTCAGTGGCAGCCCTATCTACATTTAGATCTGGTGAAAAGATGCCCCTAGGCTTTAACTTATTAGTAGTATCGTAGTAAATGTAAATATATCTACGTGATTCATCTGTAGGTGTAGAATTACATGTATAGCGTTGAAAATTTCCGAAAAAATCCCTTTTCTTCGGTACTGTTTTTTTCAGATTATTTTAGAAAAAAGATCCACTTTAATTTTACTTTGTATTTTTATTAGTGCAAATTTTCATTTACAAAAAGGGAATGCGATGTCATTGACAAAAATTTAATTAAAATAGATGAAAAGGAGTGACGGTGATAGTGACAAAGATTATTCCTTTAAAAAAATGCTAAAACAAAAGTTTCATAAATTCCCGAAAAAACATTTGACTTTTACCGATATTTTCATCGCTAGTTAGGCTATAAGGTCGAGCTCAGATGAGGACATAATGTAGAAACACAGTTTCTTATTAGCTCGGAGCACGCCGGGAGCCGGCCATTAGTCTCGCTAAGCATGGCGCAGTAGTAATGAAATTGCTATTTTCTCAAATTCATTATATTTAATTAGAGCAAGATTTTGTTAATGCTGTGGTAGCATTTACGGGGTTTTGCTGTCTGAAAGAAAAATAAAACATTTTTAATACCTACTTACCAATTTTTTTATGTAACTAAAGGTACAAATTTACGAAAGTAGATTTTTTAACCGTGTGGTGATGGTAGTGAGAGTTTTGTCACCATCCCAACTTTCCGCGAGTGTCGTAAGAGTTGACTAGAGGATTGAAGTGTCACTGATCATGATGATAAAAGGTTGATGATAGGCAGCAGCGTCATCACAGTGGACACATTACTGCGATCGTCAATCCGCATGCGATATTAAAAATAAATTATTTCACAGTAATAGTCAATAGTCAATAGTCAATCATTTATTCGCATATAACACATAAAATGCATGCAAATATAAATTTAAATTAAAACTAAATAACAAAATAATAAAATAACAATGTAAATGTCAGATCAATACAATAATAATAACTAGTCTAAGAGTTCAGGTACATAAGTCAAGTTAAATTATATTGCAATTCAAATATATCAATTAAGTACAGTAAACTAGAAAACAATGATGGTATTGTGATGTCAATTAAATAACAATGTCAAATAAATTATTAAATGTTATACTCTGTCAAAAAACTTCGCATAATATTCATTTATGGAGTAAAATGGTCGAGTCAAGAAATAATGTTTAACTTTATTGTCGAAAGATTTTAAGTTTTCAGTGTTTTTTATATCATCTTCTAGTAGGTTATATACCCTTATAGCAGTATTATTTAGGCTCTTGTCAAAATTTACATATTTTGTGTCATTTAAAAGTAACCTATTCCTATTGCGAAGCTTATAATTATTAGTCGTATCCTGCTCCTGGTACAAATGTTTATTGGCGAATACGTAAATACATATTTTTAAACGGTTTTTATTAACTTCACCGCGTATCAACTGTCGTCGATGCTTCAAATCTTGTGATCGATTTTTCGACCACTTCTACTGCACCAAAATTAATGAAATTTGGAACTCATGTCAAGTCCCCATGACAATGCAATATTATAATATTTGTATCCTTGTACCCTCAAAGCCTGATGCTGCAGACGTACTGCTTACCTTAACCGAGAGTGTTAGACACGTGAAAATGAAAGTATAGCATGTTTGGCATAATCAAATACTAACAGCCTGATCTTGACTTCCAACTCCTCACTCCTGATGCTGCAGTACTGCCCACAATAACCGCAAGGTTTATCTTTCATCGATTTCTTGATTTTAAAGAAGTTCTTTAGATATTAAGTAGAAACATGCGAATTTAATACTAACGTCCAACTCCTCAGATCTGATACTCCAGTGTTACTGCCTGCCACAACCGCTAGGTTTAGCGATATGTAGATTTTGAAGTACTGCTTTAGACATTTGGTAGAAACATACGGATTTCATCATAATCATCATCATATCAGCCGAAAGACGTTCACTGGTGAATATAGGCCTCCTCCAAAGATTGCCACAAGGACCGGCCCTGTGCCACCCGCATCCAGTGACCTTCACCAGGTCATGAGTCCACCTTGTGGACAGCCTCTGTAGCCTAGTTGGTAGCGACCCTGCCTACGAAGCTGGAGGTTCCGGGTTCGAATCCCGGCGAGGGCATTCTTTGTGTATTTGTTTGTCACGAATGTTTGTTCCTTGGTCATGGCTGTGTATGTATCTAAGTATCTATATGTATCTATTTATTATATATATCGTCGCCTGGTACCTACAACACAAGCCTTAATTGAGCTTACCGTGGGACTAGGTTGATTTGTGTAAGATGTCCCAAGTTATTTATTTATTTATTTATTTATTTGTGGGGGCCTACCCACGCTGCGCCTTCCGGTACGTGACCACCGCTCGAAAAACTTACGGCCCCAACGGCCATCGGTTTCACGCGCTACGAGCCCCGCCCACTGCCACTTCAGTTTAGCGATTCGAAGAGCTATGTCGGTTATTTTGGTTCTGCTGCGGATGGTCTCATTTCTAATTCGATATCGCAGAGAGACTCCTAGCATAGCCCTCTCCTTTGCCCTTTGGGTGACATTGCATTGAGCAATCTTATATAAGGCCCATTGTAAGCGAGCACGGTTTAGTACCGTAGGTCATCACTGGCAACATACGCTGATCAAAGACTTTCGTCTTCAAACCCTGCGGAATATTGGACGAAAAGATACAGACGGATTTAATACTGACTTCCAACTCCTCAAACCTGATGCTGCTGAGACACGTGTCACTGCCAGCCATGTCAGGCCTGCGGCCCTCCGGCTGATAGACTGACGGCGTGAGTGGATCGCGTAGCGTAGGGCCACCTGTCGGGCCTGCGGCCCTCCAGCTGATAGAGTGACAGCGTGAGTGGAGCGCGTAGGGCGAGCCGTCGGGCCTGCGGCCCTCCAGCTGATAGTGTGTCAGCGTGAGTGGATCGCGTAGGGTGAGCTGTCGGGCCTGCGGCCCTCCAGCTGATAGAGTGACAGCGTGAGTGGAGCGCGTAGGGCGAGCCGTCGGGCCTGCGGCCCTCCAGCTGATAGTGTGTCAGCGTGAGTGGATCGCGTAGGGTGAGCTGTCGGGCCTGCGGCCCTCCAGCTGATAGAGTGACAGCTTGAGTGGAGCGCGTAGGGCGAGCCGTCGGGCCTGCGGCCCTCCAGCTGATAGTGTGACAGCGTGAGTGGATCGCGTAGCGTAGGGCGACCCGTCTGGAGGGCCAGCTGATAGAGGGACAGCGTGAGTGGATCGCGTAGGGTGAGCTGTCGGGCCTGCGGCCCTCCAGCTGATAGAGTGACAGCGTGAGTGGAGCGCGTAGGGCGAGCCGTTGGGCCTGCGGCCCTCCAGCTGATAGTGTGACAGCGTGAGTGGATCGCGTAGGGTAAGCTGTCGGGCCTGCGGCCCTCCAGCTGATAGTGTGACAGCGTGAGTGGATCGCGTAGGGTGAGCTGTCGGGCCTGCGGCCCTCCAGCTGATAGAGTGACAGCGTGAGTGGAGCGCGTAGGGCGAGCCGTCGGGCCTTCGGCCCTCCAGCTGGTAGAGTGACATCAGCGTGAGTGGACCGCGTAGGGCGAGCCGTCGGGCCTGCGGCTCTCTGGCCAATAAACTGACAGCGTGAGTGGATCGCGTAGCATAGGGCGACCCGTCGGGCTTGCGGCACTCCAGCTGATAGATTGACAGCGTGAGTGGATCGCGTAGGGCGAGCCGTCGGGCCTGCGGCCCTCCAGCTGATAGAGTGACAGCGTGAGTGGAGCGCGTCGGGCCTGCGGCCCTCCAGCTGATAGAGTGACCGCGTGAGTGGATCGCGTAGGGTGAGCCGTCGGGCCTGCGGCCCTCCAGCTGATAGGGTGACAGCGTGAGTGGATCGCATAGCGTAGGGCGAGCCGTCGGGCCTTCGGCCCTCCAGCTGATAGAGTGACAGCGTGAGTTGATCGTGTAGAGCAAGCCGTCGGGCCTCGCTACTTGATTTTCTCAATAAACCAAATTGATTGATATATTCCTTATTGTCAGATCTCTGTTATCTAAGGTATTGTATGAATAACACGTCCAGTTGAGACAATTCGGGCATTCAAGCTGACATTTTTTTAGTGTCGGATTTCAAAAAATATCTATTCAGCAGCGATTCTCCTCTCGTTACACATAAAATATTGTCCATTACGTTTACACATGTTTGTGTCGTGATTAAAGCGCGAGAGTTAAACGCTAGCATCCCTAATTGTATTGAATATTACAAACGACATCCTTTGATCTGGAATAAGTTGAACTAAAAACTTGAAAATAAAATAAGTAAAAAAAGTTTTAAGTTAAACGGTTTTTATTGCACCAAAAACTAGAAAATAAAAATTATTTGTAACTAACCGTAGATGCTACTTTTTGTAGATTAGTCACGTGAAACTATTATCACTGTAGTCTTCCCAAGTCGGATGCTGAAAGCCACGTTTAGCCTCTATGTCAGTGGATTAAGCGTATCCTAATCGGAAACTTTTACCAAACTAAAATAAAAACGTGGGGCGTTATTATGAAGAAACATACAAGTTCAAAATATGTAATTGTAGCTTTAATTTCGCAATGAATCATTCATCTGTTCCAACACTTTACAGAGGTAAATAACTTTTACCAAGGCCAGAACAAAACTTATTACTCTATCGCTGTCTTGATTTCTATGTGCGTTCTTAAATAACTATAGTGACTTAACACAATAACATTTGCGTACGCCCCACGTTTTTATTTCAGTTTGGTAAAAGTTTCCGATTAGGATACGCTTAATCCACTGACATAGAGGCTAAACGTGGCTTTCAGCATCCGACTTGGGAAGACTACAGTGATAATAGTTTCACGTGACTAATCTACAAAAAGTAGCATCTACGGTTAGTTACAAATAATTTTTATTTTCTAGTTTTTGGTGCAATAAAAACCGTTTAACTTAAAACTTTTTTTACTTATTTTATATATAAGTATAATGAAGTTACAGTTAAAATTTTATTGCCAGTAAATAAGCTGCGATGGGTTTCAGGTACAGATGGACATCTTTCGATCAATCTAAGAGCCTTCTTTTGTTTGAGAAGGATTGAATTAATATTGGTTCCATTTCCCCAGACCTCAATGCAATACCTAAGTACACTCTCAAAATATGAAAAATACATTGTTAATAATTCTTCTTTACTTGCAATGTTTGCTAACGATTTCATTGCATAACATGCAGCAGCTAATTTTGTATTGACCTTATCGATTTGGTTATGCCATCGCAAATAAGGATCAAGATCTACACCTAGGAATTGTACAGTCTCAGCTTTGTCAATAGGGATACTTTTACATTCAATGTCAGGGCTATTTACACTTCTACGAAATATCATATACAAACTCTTGCTACAGTTCACTCTTAAGCCATTGGCCGTAAACCAATCCGTAAGCTGCATCCAGGTTTTTTGCATATATGTGTTTAAGACGTCGGAATTTGGTGCATTTAATATTACACTAGTATCGTCAGCATAGAGATATGGGGAACCGTGGCATAAAATCTCTGGAAGGTCATTTATAAATATTATAAATAGTAGGGGTCCTAGCACTGACCCTTGAGGGACTCCAAACTTAACATGTCCATCGTTAGATTTTGTTGCATGACCGTTTAAGTGACTGTCCAATTCGACATATTGATAACGATTAAATAGGTATGATTTAAGCAATTCAAAAGCGACTCCGCGTATGCCATAGAAATCTAGTTTACAAAGGAGTATTCTGTGGTCAACACAGTCAGCTTTAGTGCGGTCACAGAATATGCCCCCGCACGTGATGCCATCATTTGAGTGTGTCATTACCTCCATAACTAATTTACTAACAGCCGCCAGTGTGTTTCGGCTTTTCCTAAATCCATATTGATGAGACGAAAAGAGACCATGATTCTCAAAATGACTTTGTACTCTAGTCGCAATACATTTTTCAAACACCTTGGCAAGGATGGGTAACAGAGATATGGGTCTGAAATTGTTCATATCGGTTTTGCTACCTTTTTTATGAATAACAATGACTTTAGCTGTTTTGAAGAGATTAGGAAAGACACCATTAAGTATTCATTGTAAATGATACAAAGCGGTATACATAGTAAATGTATATTATTCTTAAGAATTTTTGTGTCAAAGTTATCTGGTCCTGTAGAGTTTGTATTTTTTAGATCCTTAACAATACGAATAACTTCCGGTTCAATAATAGGTGCTAAAAATATTGAGGGATTACAGCCTGGAACTCGGTTCTTAAGAGTATTCATAAAAGTGAAGTCATTAGGTCTTATTGTACTTTCCCCAACACTAACAAAGAAATCGTTAAAAGCCTTTGCAATAACCTCATCATTGTCAACCATAATGTTATTTAGCTCAAGGGAAATCTTTTCAGTCGTTTTCTGTTTCCCAGTGTTTTCTCTGGCCAAGTTCCAGATTGCCTTGGTTTTGTTTTTAGCTTTGGAAATAGTATTTCTTACATGATTTTTTTTTAGCGGTAACTAGAACTTTCTTGAATGTCTTTTTATATTGTTTATAGTAGGACATGAAAACATTATCATTGTTGTTTCTAGACATCGCAAGTAGTTTTCTTTTGGTGCGGCTGGAGTGTTTAATACCTTTGGTAATCCAAGTTGTTGACCTTTGCTTACAAACTATATTTTTATATGGAAAATATTTAGATGCTAATAGATTTAGTATGTCATAGAATATTTCGAGCTTTTTATTACAATCAGTATCTGTAAATTCCAGATCCCAATTTATGTTTTGGAGCTCATCTTGAAAGGCCTGAATTGATGCACTATACTCGCTTTTTTATAAAATTTTGTTTACCAGAGTTACGATGCAATAAATCCGTTACTGTTATAAGTTGTGCATCATGATCTGAGAAAGAGCATGGAACAACTTGTGCATCCGAGTAGTTCTGGCAATCAGTTAAGATGTTGTCAATTGCAGTAGAAGACTTTTGCGTGACTCTAGTGGACTCAGTTATAGTTGGCCTAATGTCATATTCTAGTAATACCTGCAGCAAGACTTTGGTCTTACTGTCATCTGGGTCCCCAAAGTTTACATTAAAATCACCAGCTATAAAAACACGACGTGATTTTAAACTGCTAAGATATTCTTCTAAAATTGTCATAAATTCATTTAAATTTGAGTTAGGACTCCTGTACAACACTGTAAGACACAATTTTGAAGAAGGTGAAAAGTCTAAACAAATGGACGAAACTTCAAAAACTTTTTCACGAACAAAAGAACTGACGTCAATAACCTTATAATTATTTACAAAATCTGACCGAACAAAAATGACTGTGCCACCTCCTCTTGAGCATGATCGTGACGACTGTGAGGGAATCGTATACCCAGGTAGTATTAAGGAACGGTGTTCATCGGGTTCTAGCCAAGTTTCTGTCAATAATATTATATGTGGTTTTTCTCTTAAGTCTAAACTAACGAATGCTTCTAAACTCAGCAATTTATTACGAAGCCTATTGATATTGAGGTGCATGAGCAGCACCTTACCTAGTTTATATTTATTTACACAGTTATTTAAATTTAAATTACTCCTATAAAAGTCAGTCCATTATAGAGCCGTTCGTTAATTTTCTTAAGGACAGTGTTTATTGACGTAGCAAGTTTATATTTGCCCGTCATCTTTAGTTTATAGCCGTCATTCTTATAGTCAACACATGTGATGTTTCGGTCAATATTTTGTACATGCACAAAATCATATTTTTCATCACACTTGCTGTCTAAGCGCGCCATTGCTTGCGCGCGTAGCGGGAGTAATAGAAAAGTGAAATTCCCTAGGGGGTAATAGAAATGTCAGCACGTCATTTAATAATATTATGTCCTAAAACTTATTTTTTGGTTGGCAAGTGTGATGAAAAACATTGTATGCATCACGGTCGGTAAGCGGAATACTAACTCGAGTCATTAAAGCCCTCCGCCTAACGGCGTCGGGCTTCTAACACTCTCGTTAGTAATTCCGTACTTACCTCCCTTGATGCACAATGTACTATTAATTAACAAGTTGTCATGCAAGAGACTATTGACTTTACTAACAAAAGAATTAAATCTAAAAGCATTTTCATTTGTACTACTTGGGATATGGCATACCATGACATTACAATGGGAAAGACATTTAACAGTTTCCTCAATCATGGCAGTTGTTTGGACTGGAGACAATATGTTATAGTCGCTACCCCCGCACATAATAACTACACAATCTTTCTTAGTGAACAATATCACAATATGCACGAATGAATAATCACATTATGCACGACATAATACACGAAGAAATTATTACTAAAATGTAGATTGCATTTATAAGAACTTTTATTTAAAAAAATTGAAAGAGCTTAAAAGAATTGGTAATTTAGCAGTTTACAAATGTGACGTCACTTTTGTGTATTTCATATAAAACTTCATAGTGGCGATCGTTTTGACAGTTGGAAAAAAAATGTTGATTTGGCTTGCCATTCATCATGCCTATAGCCACTCAACTGTTTCATGCAACTGTGGTTGCGAGACTTGCGAGCTGTCATTCTTAATTTGTATGTACCTAAACCACTAATTGGAGTTCGAGGCCAAAGAATTTACGAAAATATTGCCACAATAATAAAATGTTCATACAATAGTAGATCCTTATTTTCTAAAAACAGACGTGGAGATATTTTATTTATTGGTAATTTTAATTCTTTAATTTATAGAAACAATATTATTTACTTATTTTCACGTAAATATATATATTTAAATAAAAACTTAATTATCCGCAATTATTAGTAACAATGTTGGTATTGCGCTGGTATCACCTCAGGTGTTAATAACCTTTGGTACAGCAATTTAACTACACATAAATTAAAACCCTATTTCTGCATATGTTTAGAAAATTGCAGAATAATTCATTGTAGCGTGCTTTACGTTCACATTTCGTATTCGTAAAATTCCTTTGACCTACAAATTTCTTTGGTAGTGCTATAGTTCTCCATTTAAATTATCATAGAGATCTAACGTTTTGTTTTCTTCCGTAGGTTGTTAACAAGGTGACCCACACCACTTGGTTCAGCCATGTTTAGCTTCGCTATACACCCCATCATCAAAAATTTAATTCCAAATGAAATATACTGGATGAAATGTTATAAAACACAATGATACAAAATCATATTTTCTGGATCTACTCATGATTACAGCCAAGTTTTACTATGGGACCAGCTTTGAAAAAGTTACCACAAAATCTATATCTCCATACATATTGTGAAACCAGCTGTCGCTAGTTACAATCGAGTTGTCATTAATATGTATGTACAAAAAATAATAAACATTGATGGTTGGAATTGCAACGCTTTTGAATGTGTGTAGGTAGGTAGTTATTATGTATAATTTTATCCACTAGATCATAAGATTCATAAGAAAGAGCTTTATCGGGTCGATATCATAGACAATATCTGGTATAATTGACCTACATGTATTTTATAGGTAAAATAGGTATAAGCAAAGAGCTAGTTCTATAACTACACAACTTCGTTACATACTGTAACTAGTTGCATTTTTTAAAATAGGCTTCGAAACGTTGGCTCTTATCATTTTAAGTTCTTTACAAGAAAATTTTGTCATATCAATGTTAGTTAAGAGAAAAAAAAAGTTTTTAGGTATTTACGTATTTTTAAGAAAATCCTAGTTGTGACAGGCATATTAAACAAAAAGGCGTACAAACATTACAGAGGTATATAATGTTTTTATTAGGAATTATTTTAAATAAATAAATTAAATAACAAAAAGGTTGTGGAAACCTGAAAAATTTATTTGACAATGACATAAGAGACTTTGACAGATTTGACAATAATGCATCTGTCGTAGTTTCGTTGGCCTCGAACTCCAATTACTGGTATAGCGACCCGCCCCGGCTTCGCACGGGTACTATACCGACATAAAAACCTTCCTCTTGAATTATTTTACCTATTAAAAAAAATCTCATCAAAATCCGTTGCGTAGTTTTAAAGATTTACGTGTACAAAAGGACATAGGGACAGAAAAAGTGACTTTATTTTATACTATGTAGTGATACTAAGAGTGGTTGTCAAATAGGTACAAAGCAAGTGAGTGGATAGGCTGTATACTTCATAACTTAACACAGCGACATTGTTACATGACATCGTTTTTCCTGACGCTAACCAACCGCGAAGCAATACAACCCTTCAGTTTTTACCCTCAAATGAAGCGATAACTATTACCGCTCAAAACAGCTTATCTTTATAAAATTTCATAAAGATATACGACCTTTTAGAACGGAGGTAATGTCATGCTTTGCTAGATTATGTCATTTATCATGGTTAACTTATCTGTTACAGTAATAATGTCGCTAAAAGGGTTAATGGACATGACAGGCGAGTTATTTGTGTAGTTCAAAGGTAAATTCAGAAGCCAAAGCCAGGAGCCAGAACAGCTTGAAGTTTGAAAATTTTCAGAGTTTGCAATCAAAGTGTTTTTATAAGTAGTCACGAAATGTTTATATATATCTGCAGTTATGTAAATATGTATTTTCTCAAACATGCAATGAAATTTTGTAGTTACGTGCCTAAAAAGTGGCCGGGAAGTACCTCGTTGCCGGCCTAGGCCAGCAAGTGCCTCTTTTTTAATTTTCATTTGACATAGGGTTGTGACCTGGCATCTTGGCTTTTAGCCAATAATTATCTGTAAGTAATATTAGTATTAAAAAAATATATTGGCAAATTTTTGCAGTTATAATTAGGTATTTAAATTATATAATTTAAAATAAATGTACAATAACTACTCAAAATGATATTTAAAAAGCAGTATTATACGGCACGATCCGTCGGCCCCGATCATCGCATGCGATTAATTGGACCCAACCGACCGCGTCGTCTAATACCGCTTTTTCAAAGTAAAAATTTGCAACTTTCAAACAGGTCAATCTTAAAAACAAAAGAGGTGTCGGTGTCGTATTTGACTTTTGTTCTGTTTCAAAGACTTAATTATGTAGTTGACTTATAATTTCTTATTTTTTTTTGTTTCATTTCATTGCATGTTTGAGAAAAGCATTATACATACCTCGGCCATGAAGAGACGGGTTGCCGGCCGAATATATGTAGACGGCCGAGCGAAGCGAGGCCGGATAGTATTCGGACGGCAACCCGTCTCTTCATGGCCGAGGTAGTAATGTACTATTTTAGTACAGATGGTTCTTTTTTAACGTGCTAGTACGAGAAGTGGTGCATTTTTTTGTCAGGTTGAAATTTAGGAGGGCAATCTTTGCTGAAAAACTTCGTATGATACCCGTGTGAAAAATTCGTAGATCGTGTCGTTTCGAACTTCATTTTATTCGCGCTTGTATTGTAATGTACTATTACATATTATACATATCTGCTGGCTACCATTTAGCAAATTTCAGATATAATTTTGTAGTTAAACTGCGGAAAGTGAAGCGTCGAACGGCAAGGCACACCCATATATATCAGGTGTCTTCAGTTTCCAAACAAACTCTATATTTTTTAATATTATCTATTATAATTGTCAGAAAAACTTCGAAGGTCTGTTATGTGCCATGCATGTTTGCTATTTATGTTAGTCTATTAGCATAAATATGTTATAACTTTTATTACCTTATTGAAAACGTTCTGACATCACTAGAGAGATGCAAAATAATTAAATTTTACCAATATTAATAGCACCAGCGTCAGAAACTACACCCGCCGGTATCATGAAGCAACACGGTCGCTTGATTAGTCTGCATAATGCCGCCATTTTGATACGGACGCCATTTTGAATACAACCCGCCATTTTGACACAGACCTATGGCCAGCTAAATATGCATAGCGTTGTTTTATGGCAAGAAAGTTGTTATTAAAAAAGTTATGAGGCTTTGCATGAGTCGGGTGTGGTTGAGTGTCTTGATTTAATCATAACCAGTATCAAAGTTGGGTAAGTGTTTGCATAATGCTAGCTTTACACTTGTAACCTGTACAACGTATGTTGTAGGGATGGAACTTAGCAGGAATAAGTCATGGATATTCAGCTCACCTCCTCAGCTCATTTAGTATATGTCCGTCTCTACTAATTAGATACAAATTTTGCGACCTAATGTCGCAATGGGAATATTCTTGGTAATTTTACTTACTGGAGTTTTATTGTAATTTCAAACATTTCCAGTCTTATTAATAAAAATACATACACCTCGGATTAAAGTTATGCCTACTTTATTCCATGTTTATTAATAAGACTGTTCCAGACCACATGAAATATACGAGTATGTAAGTATTGTAAGTGCATTGTCGGATGGTGAACTTTTTCGTAATATTTTCATGTGACGGTGCTCGATGGTAATCACTATTATATCGCTTGATACTGAATTTGATGTGATATTAGACATGATATTGTAATCAATTTTTGTTGTTTATTTATGTATTCGAAAATAGCAACTCTCAGTGGAAGTGGAAGTGTTTTATTAATTCAGAACACCAAACATAATTAGTCATACTGTACTGTAGTCCTGAACACACCAGGACTAAAACACATTCGTACCGAGTACCACATTAGGTACCTGCTGTTGCATTGCATTGCAAATCGAATAGAACGTGTCAGTTCAATAAAATACCTATACCGCAGTATACATGGCAGAAACAGCGCTTGTTAAGATATTTAAAT
Organism: Thaumatotibia leucotreta; assembly: GCA_025490895.1. Taxonomy (NCBI): domain Eukaryota; kingdom Metazoa; phylum Arthropoda; class Insecta; order Lepidoptera; family Tortricidae; genus Thaumatotibia; species Thaumatotibia leucotreta. The sequence continues at coordinate 18,851 of JALPQI010009435.1, forward strand.
TACCTACATAGGTTCCCACTACCGCGCCAGTTATTATTTATTATATTACCAACAGACAACATAGTCCAATAAGAACGTATAGAAATTGACGACATATGGATATATTCAGTAGGTATACATACACCATGACCAGAAGCGCCTTGGGCAAGGGGGCTAACTCACTTATGCCCCCGTCTGATTCAATTCCACACTTATTGACTGAGGATTGTTCCATTAGAAACTTCAGCAGCCATTTTAAACCTTATCTCAACATAATAAGGTCTCAGTTAAAGGCCGTTGCCACTGCAGCATTGCATTACCATCGCAAGGCCTTTGCGACAAAGAGATCATTAACAAATTTAAATACTGCGTCGTTCGGGAAGTAATTTAAATATTAATCCATGCACGGTGTAGGGCTGATTTTTCCGTTAACGGCTTTTCCGCTGGTATTTATAGGTTGGGCTATGAAAACGGCCCGTTCCGCAAAAAATGTTCATAAATATTCTCTGAATAATCATTGCCAGCCTTTAATATCCTGATAGTGACGAGGAATAGCGTGTGGTGTAGGGTTTTTATTTTTTTCTTATGATCATATGCATGCGATGGCTTATATTGGAAATATGTATTAATTACTTTTAACGGTCATCTTACTACTCTGGAGTTCTGGACTGGAGCATTGACTAATCTACTGAGACCAACCTACAAGTGGGCTATCAAAACTGAAGTAGATAACCTTGTATAAATAATCACAGAAATGAGAAGAAGGGGGTAACTTCTTCTCATTTCTGTGATTTTTTTACGGATTAAATTAGGTAGCCGGATCGCCTAACGGTAACCAATTTCCGTAGTCATGGATTAAGTACACTTGGTCATTCGCCGCACGCAAACATTGCCGGTTGTCTGGCAACCTCGTACTTTGATTTAGTGACTAAGTGTAATTGCCGATTCCAGCACAAGCGAGTTGACAATATTTCAAAATTGGAAAACGACATGTAGGTATGGCTAATGGCTATAATAAGAGCATTGTTCTACAACTCAAGAGGATACTTCGAATGTCCTTATTGCTCTGAAACTCGAAATGAAAGTCGTAATAGAAAACGTTCGGCCATTCTGGAAACTTCCGTCCCAAGACGTCGTTAAAACTAAACTAAAAAAATAAAGACTAAAATAACAAACAAGCTACGTGTCCAACTTGAATGAGGCTCATCGCAATCATGACTTCGTAACCTTCAAAACTGTGTTCTTTATAGCTCAAGAAATAGAGTGCAATTTAGCTAATCAGATCTAATTTTCTGTCAAAGAGTGGATTACTCTGGGCTGTTTAATTTTTTGTCAAATATACTTTATGTTGCTGTCTTAAGGCTGATAATAGATTAGTGTTGGGTAAGTGAGGGTCGAGCCCCACGGGAGAGTCCAGTAAACGTGTTAGTCATGACATTTCATTTGTTTTCGGAATCGACTAGTGCCTTCATTAATGATGTTTGTGCAGATGCGTAGTTTTCACACTCTATGAACTTTGAACAGTTCAGTTCACTTGAACTAGATCAGAGATTTGATGGAATACTTTGAATCATATTCACACACAAATAGATTAAAGGATGAATACCTGCAAAACCTCTTTATAATCGGACTTGGTCCCTTTCCAAATGTGATTTGTGGTTATTCAAGAAACGAGTACCTATTCACGTTTTAAGGCTCCAAGGTCAACAAAGTATGAGCTCATTTTGAAGTTGCTTATGTCCATGAGCAACGATGACCGCTTCCCATCAGACGGCTGGAATACTCGTTTATCACCTATCACATCAAAAATACATTTATGTACCGATACATTTGTCGCCACCCCAACTCTTCCCGCTGGTGTCGTAAGAGTCGACTAAGGGATTGATCTGTCACTGACCATTCTTTGACAGAAGATTGATGATGGGCAGCAGTGTCATCATAGTTGACACATTACCGCGGTCGCCAAGCCCAGCGTGGCGATTATGGATATTTACCTCCTAATGCGTCTATGCGCCTAGTTAATAAGAGAGGCCTACGTCCAGCAGTGGACTGAAATAGGCTGATGATGATGCTATAGAATAGGTTTGCTGTACAGTCGCCATCAGATATATCGGAGCAAGGGTGCTCATAAACATCTGAGCAGGCCTCTATTGTCACTGTCATGTCGATATAGGTACCTATATTATTTGTCCGATAGGTGTATATGATGTCTACAGTATAAAATTAATAACCCACGCCGGTCACCAGTGAACAGTGGACACCCGAACACTGACCACATTTCGAATGCCGTAAAACACCCGTGACTCCATCAAACTGCCGTAAACGACACCCTACAGAGCGCCAAAAACGATCACCGCGCGTCAAAGCGAAACGACTTATAACGCCCTATAAACGTCCCCTTTGGAACGTTCATACGACTTTTCGGTGTTGCGCAACTACAAGCCATTGATTTACAATAGTTTTACAGAAATAAAGCGTATATTTTAGGGAATGTAGTGGAAGATACGTCGTTTTGGATTGGATTGGGGAAAGACAAAGTGGGGTGTGTTAGGGAGGTTTTATGGAGTGTTCAGGTTTTAGTAAAGTGGATAATGTGGATATGATGGACTGTAAAAATTGTAGGTGTCTTAACACACTCAAGGGCGGGATACGCTTAGCTAAGTATGTCTGATTAGGTACAACCGGTACAAGTTACATAAACTATGTTTACGGAAATCTGCGATATACTTAGTTACCTACTATTCGCTGCAGAATTGCATGCATACTTAGATATATATTAATTCATAAACGGAGTACCTATTTAAACACTTTTACAACCATATGTATTGGCCAAAAATCCGTTTCCAAAGTAGTATTTGAGTAAAACTACGTAACTTCTACTACGTAACTAACTACGTTACTATTTGTTGCCCGACACCTGACCAAAGCTCGGAACCGGTTTTTTTCGAGAACCTCGAAATAGCCCAATATTTAAAATGTTTTATATTCTTTATATAGTACTCAAAATGTTATGAAATTAGCAACGCCATAAATTACTCCATTAACAAAGAATAAAATTGATATACCGAAGAACAAAAAAGAACGAAATTGGAACCGTTCTTTTGTATGGAGTAAAAACCGGTATCCGAGCCCTGCACCTGACCGACAACATCGTCAACTCCTGATGATGCCTCGCAGAGAGGTGAAATACGTGTCTAGTACCTATAGTATAGTATTCGTGGTGATTTGTTATAGTTATAAATTTGCGTATTTATTTTGCAACAAGTAAATTTTTTTTTTTTTTTTTTTTTTTTTTTATATATTTATTTTCAAAACTACAAATTATGTACATAGATTAAATCTAACTAATCTACTAACGAATCTACAAGTAAATTATATTGGGTTACACTAATTCACTTATACCTACGTATTTTATCGCGAAATAGCAAAGTAACATTGTTCATCCTTTCAAGTTTCTAATAAAATATTTACGAATAGTTTGAGATAGTTTTTTACCTAAAGTATAATATAATATTTTATATGCTAAGTAGCAAATCTGTTCCAATTACAATTTAACTTTATTAAATAGCCGCCAAAAGCTAATTTTTATTAAAATGTTTGACGCTAACGCAAAGGTATATACTTACTGAAGTTTTGTTAATGCAATAGGTAGTCTATATTGCCTATGCCATGTTGATCCCACTGCTAACACCCTGCAGCATGCACAAACATAGTCTAACTTTAATAGAAGCTTTTACGGACAGACAACCTTTTTTACACTGAACTTTTCAGTCTGTGAACGCAGACTGTTTGGTTTGTTGTATCGAATCATTGCAACTACCGCTTTTGACATGGCATCATGGCAAGGAAAATGTTATTCCTTTCCGCGTCATATTATTTTCTACCCTTTATTAGTTTCACCATGGTTTCACCAGAGTTGAGGTAAATGATAACACACACATCTAAATAAAGTACAAATAGCTAAAAATGTAGGGAACAAATGAATGACTTGGTGTGACTTGAGTGAAAATATTGAAGCAAATCCGTTCAACAAACTTTTTAGTCAATCTTACACTTGATATTCGATTTGCTATCATTACGAAAAAAGAACACTAATTTCAAATTACGCGACACCGCTCTCGAGTCCATCGGAACATAAAGTGCTATGCTCAATGTAGAGATTTCGTCAGCCTCCGTAGCCTAGTTGGTAGTGATCCTGCCTACGAAGTTGGAGGTTCCGGGTTTGAATCCCGACGAGGGCATTATTTGTGTATTTATTTATCACAAATATTTGTTCCTTGGTCGTGGCTGTCTATGTATATAAGTATCTATATGTATCTATCTATTATATAATTATGTCGTCGCTTAGTACCCATATCACAAGCCTTAATTGAGCTTACCGTGGGACTAGGTCGATTTGTATAAGTTCTCCCAAGATATTTATTATAGATATTTATTTTAGAGAATATATCATTTTAGTTCAAATGGTTGTGGTAAGACCAAAGTGTAATCCTAATCACCCATAAATTCTCACAAAGAATGCGTCTTTGCATTAAGTTTGCCTTGTGAGTTGCCACTAGGCAAACTTCAGTGAACGTTATTGCACTAAAGTTCATATGCGTATATAAAATAAGTAAAAACCTTGTGTACCTAAGTACCTTTGAAATAAAATAAGTAAAAACAGCTTAATTGCTGTTTTCATAAAAAATCCGTATTATTTACAGTCGATTACAAAAAGATGATGTATCCACTTTTTCATTCCATTTACATTGCAGTAAAGAGATACTATCGACACTTCTCTTTATAGTGGACTAAACCTCCTTCATTTCGTATCAAAATTCCGAAAATTTTGCTTGGCCTCACAAAACTGAGCCCATTTCTTTCAAACAACCCCCGCTGTTTGCCAACCGTTTGCCAAATCGGAATCGTTTGCAGCACAAAGATCCCTCAGAGGTTCAAAGATGCGCCGGTCATATTTGTTCCATATATTTGTTCTTCGCAATATCACGGTTCGTTGCCCGTCAATATTGACCGACGGATATTTTAACGTTTACTATTTTTTGATGCAAACGCCAACACTGATAAGCTATACGTCCACAGACCCGAATCGTATGCATCGGACGCATCGCATTTAGGATTCTTTGTATGAAAAGTCATACAAGTACGTCCACTGTTCCGTACTGTACGTATCGCTGTATCTGTGGACGAAATGCGAGGCAATGCGTCCGATGCGTACGATACAACCATGTGGACGCCTGGCTAAGGGTCGATGGCAAAAAAAATCTACATAGGGCCTTAATCAGAACCAAAATTGGGTCACAACGGAAAAACAGCGGTGGCTTAGCCAGCTACATGATGAGTTGTGGTTGTGACCTTTTTGTGGCAAGTTGTTGTTGTGTGCTTATTTGTAAATTGTGTAAGTATCTATCCACTGTGCTTGTCATGAATAAATTTTATTTCATTACATTCATTTCACAATCATGATCGCGTCAATTGTGTTACGAAAGTTAGTCATACAAAGGTTTTTGTTATAATTATACTCTGTCCAACAACCTTCGGCAGTAGTAAAAGGGGGTTTTAAAAGATAGTATTGTTGATCGCTCATAGAAAATTTGAATTTCTCGCCCTTTTTAAGTGCCAAAAGTTGTTACACAAAATTTTACTTCATAACACAAAAATTATGACGTTAAATTTTGTTTTCATTAAAGGCCTTTAATTATGTAAAATATTTTGCAAACAACCCGTAACTGACCTAATTTGTAAACCTTATTATAATGTCCATAAGGTGCTCGGTTGGTCAGTCACCAATAATATCTAACATTTTTATGTGATCGGACTTGGTGTTATACGTGTCTTAGGAAACATCAAAAACTCTCTCTTCAAATGTGGAACCTATTTCCTGTCGAGGTTCTCCAAAGATACTGATAGTATAAAAATATAAATTCAAATGTATTTAGTGAATCAACAATGAGCATATTATAATGATACTCTGCAGCGTCTCATTTTCTTCTAGGTCTAGCCAAATTATTGTAATTTAAAGATATAAAGAACTGCATTACCTATGTACAAAAAAATAGCAAACGGGTTACTCACGTAATTTAAGTCGTTAATTGCTCGACATGTTTCGATCCATTTAGAGGATTCTCATCAGGGTGTACCCGCGATCAAAGCCCGACGTGTAATGCATGATGCGGGTCGCGGGTACTCCATGATGAGGATCCTCTAAATGGATCGAAATGTTTGATGAATATGTTTGAGTCTCACGTTAGTTTTAGTTCTAAAAAAATATTACTCTTACAGTGTGGATAAGTAGGTATCTTAATAGTTAATTTAAGCATGTAATATAATTTATGTAATGTACCTAGTTAAGGTTAAATTTAGTACGCCAGTTCGCAGGCACGATGTGGACATCAGATTTAATATAAATTAAGTACATATTATATATAGTTGTAAGACCATCTTCTAAACCCACTATTGGCAAATAAATAAATACAATACAATACTCCCTTGTCAAGTAAGTAAAGTTTATCAAACGCAGTTCAATTTTAAAATTGGCCTGCTCTGTATTCCTTATACAAAAAATGATTTTCTTTCTTTTTAGTTCGAAAAGCATTGTCCGATTTACAAATAAGGCGGCAACTGAAAGTTTTCTCCGCTTTAACTTCGACTTTGTCGCTTGCAGCGCTGCAGCGTTGACAACTCTCGTTACCATAAACAGCAGTTTCTATAAATGAGTCGTGGCGTACACAGTCTATGAATAATCAGAATTGTAACTAATAACCAGTTCACTGTCATCGGTCTTAAGCATGACATGGTCAAATCAGGCAGCGGAATCATTTTATCGTTCCCTTTAACAATCCCTTCATTTATTTAACAAGCGTAGAATATAGTACACGTAAACGAAAATATTTCACATTTATGTACCATTTAACAACAATGATGTAATACTTGCCGTGTGGTGACGGCAGTAAAAATACATTTGTCACCACCCCAACTCCTCCTGCGGGTGTCGTAAGAGCCGACTAAGGGATTAAAGTGTCACTGACCATTCTACAAGATTGATGATGGGCAGCAGCGTCATCATAGTGGACACATTACTGCGTTCGCCAATCCGCTTGCCCAGCGTGGCGATTATGGGCATTTACCGCCTAATGCGTCTATACGCACAGTTAATAGGAGAGCCCCGTCCAGCAGTGGACTAACATAGGCTGATGATGATGATGTAATACAGAAATAATTATACTTTATAAAGAAGCACAAAAGAAGGCGGTTGTTTGCGCCAATTTTCCAGCATCTACTCAGATTAACTTGTAGCGGGCCGAAACAAGGTGAAATAGGTATATCTAATCTAGCCATCCCTTACAAAATTATATACTCGTATCTACGAGTATTATTAATAATCTCTTTCGTAAAGGGGTGAATATCTGAGCGTTAAACCCCCTAATTTTGGTGGCATTATTTTTGCCGAAGTTTCTAAACGTCTCAATGTTAAACTTCGTCATTTGTATAAGGTACCGTGCCTTCTTGAAATGACAAAGTAGCACATTGCAACGAGTAGAATCTTCAACAAAAATGATGCCACCTAAATTAGGTGGTTGAAACGCTCAGATATTCTCCCATAGCCGGATGTACAGTCGCCATCAGATATATAGTAGAGTCCGAAGCGCTCAAAATATCTGAATACGCCTCTATCGTTATGGCAATAAAGGCGTGTTCAGATATTTTGGAACGCTCCGAACGCTACGATATATTTGATGGCGACTGTACGTGTATCAAACTTACCTATATGCAGGGTTACTTTTTCACAAGTACAATAAATACAAAATACTAGCATTTTTTGTTACTACCAAGAATCTAACAAGAAATGTGGACGTATTACGCATCTATCGACGTGCATAACTAGCAAAACGCATGAACTTTCAACTGTATGTTTGAAAAGAGTCGCGCGTGGCATGGCGGGTTGGATCACCCCTTCCCGCGCCTTAGTCATACCGCACCGATAACGCCTTGTAATTAGTGCTCCCATTACGATACATTTACATGAAGGATAAATTAATAAAAAAAAGTGTTCATTTTATTTGATAAAATGTGATCTATTATCGATACCAATGATATGATAAAATGTATTGTACCAGTGAAAAAGTAACCCTGTATAAATATTTAATAGGTACCTACTATGTTAAAATCCTGGCAACAATATCTCAACCGCGACAAAGTAGTTCCCAACGAGTTGTCCCGTTTTCCTCGAATTGTTTCTGCGGTAAATTGACCGTCCTTTGTTGCGCTCGCGCCGACGCAGCTCATTCGGAATTAAGATTTTTATAACGTCGACATTTGAATAATTTAAAGTAGTTATAAGTAAATAATAATATATTTACGAGTACGTCGTCCTTGGCCATAAGCGGGGATATATTGTCCGCTGCAATAAACTTCCTGGACAAAGCAAATCGGATTAAAAGTATACAACCTACGGAGTACTACGAACAGTAAATAATATAGGTATCTGCTATAATTGTCTCCTGTTCGTTGCCGCCGCGATTTGGGCTCTACTTTTCACTTACGATCAGGTGAAGTGGAGCCACTTTGTTGTGCCAACCAAAAAAAAAAAAATTTTAGCACCGCTGTACATTATCGCATCTCTCACTATTGTGAAAAATAGTGAGAGATGCGTCAAGTTTACTATAGTTTTCTAACACTAACTCATTTAACAGCAAATAATGTTGTAGCTGAAATTTAAAAAATAAATGTAAGTCAATGAAGTTTTTCTCTTTGAAGATACCCAAAGATTAGATCTTTTTGAGAATGCTCAAAATTGTGTTAATATATTGTGATTAATCTACTTATTTCAAAAGTATGAAAGCAATCAGAAGTTTGCAAATAACTACTGCAAGTATTTTCAATGACGCGAAATTATCCGGACACGCCATTGCAATTGCATTATAATAATGAAGTAGCATAATGCAATGTCAACACTAGCCCGTCCAAAAATCGTTGCAATTTTATTCCCCGGGCGCATAAAATGAGTATTTGCACACACATTGACGCTCGAAAAGCGTAGGCTTGATAAGCATAATTCTGATCAAAATTTTAGCTTCCGCCCAGCAGATGGCGCTACTTCCTCTTATTGCCCTGACCGCGGACAAAGCCTGGCCACTGGACCTTAACAAATTTCAACATCAGTTCACGCTAAAATAAACCTTAACTCTATGAAATACAGGCAATGGCGGATGCAGAAAAACTTCGTCCGCATTTTGAAATATGCAACTAGTTTATCACGCAACACGGCCGTGCTGTTTCTTTCGGTTAATATAGGCTTTATCTCGTTGCGATAAGGTATGTTTTAGCTGCATTGATAAATTGGTAGTCGCTTAATATTCTAGAAGCTGACCTATGTCGCGAGACGCGTAATTCGAGCCAGGATTAAACGCCTCGGGAGAAGCCATTTATTAAATTAGATAATGTTATGAATAATTAAGAAGTCTATTCATTATCCGAGCTCAGTCACTGAATGAATAACTGCTTTAAGTTTAACAAAATATTCAAAATAGATTTCTTAACCCTTCATTTCACAAAGACTAAACTGTGCATGGTTTTTGATCCAATTTTTGTATTTTCATTCGAATCAAAATTATTAAGAATATTGTGTGCCAAGGGGGCTAGAACGTATGACCATCCCTTGGTCCTGTCAAATTAAGGGTTAAATACTATATTGTTTTCACTAATATAAGAGTATCAGGAAGTCAGTTCTTTTGTACCATTTGAGGGTTAATATTTTGTAATAATAACATCTTACTTGGGAGTAATAAACTGCTAAAAACGGAAACCATTCCTCCTGACCAAAACCTTGTGAGAAAGATTTTTCAATGAGTTTCAATAATATGATATAATAATGGTAAGAACAACGAAGTAGGTACTTATAACTAGTAAGTTGTACAGTAAACAAAACATGTGATACCCCTTTTTGATTCTACTTAGGTTATTAACACTTTCATGGCGGATGAGTGCTACGCGCTACGCTCGTAGCCGATCCCGTGATTTTTCCGCTTTGTAGCGAAAATGGACCTCCCACAGAGAACTCCCCTCGGCATTTCCCTGCGCTCAAAGTGTTAAGCCGAAAAGTGGTAGACCACATTTCTGGTCCACTCTACTTCATTATAACTATTCTTGGGTATTTCACCAATTTAAGTTTTTAAACGTCGGACAGAAACCCCACAAGCCACCCTGACTCCAAAAGTCCGTACTCTGATTCTATTAAACTTCCCCAAAACTTCACAACTGAGTAAAAACGTTGCAGTTCAGCGGGTATGCAAACGGCTGAGTTTAGCTTCGGAAAACTTCGAGAAACTTCGGGAAAATTCGGGACGTTCGAGAAGTTAGTGAAGTCACATTGATTTACTATCCCGATTCCTGAACTATGGATTCAGTTTTATTTGCTAGCAAGAAAGCTGGAAATCGGCAATCGAGACGTTGAGTCGAAATTAATTATGTCTAGTGAAAATATTACTAATATACAGGTGACCAAAAATGGCATTCCTGCAGTTCAATAATCGCCAACGTGGTTTTTGGTTCTTAGGAGATTTTTTTTAAATAAACATTTCAAGTTTAACAACTAGTAGGTACAGGTACAGTGGCGTTCAGAATTGCATTAGTGATTTATGAATGAATTCATTCATAAACTGTTGTCCATGCAATTTTGAACCCGACTGTACTTAGGTACCTATACCATCAGGTTTTTTGATTATAAATGTCTTAAATCTGACTACAATATCTTAGCTTTCAGTATCAGAAATGACTCTACAGTCAAGGATATAGGTACATAATTTCATCGTATGCAATTGTTTAATAGTATTTAAAAAAAATTCGATCCTTTCGAAACTTCCTAAAACTTTATTTTCTGATACTGTAAGTTAAATATTTTAGACAGATTTAAGACATTTATAACCAAAAAACCTGTACCAATACAGAGGTTATTTTTATAATTTTGATTCTGAGTACCTATTACATAATATCATGAAATAATACCCATCTTTGTATTGTATTCATAGGAGTAGATAGAATTATTATCATAGGCTGTTTGCTTCCTTAAGTAAAGCAACACCGCCTTCTGATTATGTCAGTGAGACTAATGGCCTGCGTGCCCTATCTTCCATCTCACTCGGCTCTATGAAGCCTGCACAAACTCATTTTGGAACCTTCCAGAAGCAATTATGTGAATCGATTAGATTCATATTTGGTACATGTTCCGACAAAATCTTTGATATTGCTTGAGTGGAGTTAGAATCGCTATTGCCACATTGATAATTGGGTGAATATTCAGCGCATTTATGGCGATGGTGCAGATGGGGTTGGTGTGAGTCAGCTGCAGTGTTATTCACTAAGGAAACCGCCTTGCTGTCAGCGCTGTGTCAGCGCTGCGGCAGCGTCGAGCCTAAAAATGTTATTACACTAACGTACTTTAAACGACACTAGTGCTCGGCGACGAATGCAGCGTGAGCTGGAACTACTTACACTGCGTTGAGAGTTTGACGTTTAATGTACGAACTTCGTATTCTCTAACGAAAAACAGCGACGAACTCGCCCACAACCTCGCTCACAGCCTCGATTCCTAATGTCAAATAAAACAGCTATAATTTTAGACAAGGCTGTCTCGACGTCGAGCTCGTTGACGAACGCAGCGTCGAATGTGTGAATAAGAGAATAGCATAGCTGAGTGCCCATGTGGCTGCCCAGTAGGCTTAGCACAGGATATTGGTGCGACATATGTCGCCGCGAGATAGACTAGCCGTCCCGCTTTTATACATATTGTTAGTAAAAGATGGAAAACATTTCTCGCGGCGACATACTGACGTACCAATCATGTGCTAAGCATACTGATCAAACAATACACCACATAATATTTGAGTGCCCAAACACCAAAAGCGTAAGTACGGCGGATTTCAAAACTCTTTCGATGGTTGTTGTTGCTTATCTCAAATTAAGTAATTTAAACATTTAAGTAGAGAACAATGTACTTATGCCATACGATAAACAAAATGGCGTTAATATTTCGCCATTGTCGTCTCTGTAAGTATTATTATAAGACATGACCCTAAGGGTATTGTTTTAATGTAAACTTAATTCAGCAGTAATCGCAAGTCTAACATAAACAATGTTGTTAAGACTAGTCCGCCTCGGTAATAATCGCGGGACGACTATGACAAATCACCCAATTACACTTTCTTTTTTTTTCAATTATATAACGGTATTTATCGAATTAGTATAGGGTACTAATGCCAAAACGTAAGTAGGTACGTTTGTCAGTTACGCACGTAGATAAGTAGCCGGTAGTAGGTTTGATTCAAGATTCAATTTTTAGTACGAATTACTCACAACGCTATAGAAAATTGAAACACGATAGTTCTGTTTAAGTATCTTAATTTTTGAAATCGACTTAAAGTTTGATTAAATGTTGAGAGTACCTTCTCTATAATTACAAAGAAAAGTAAATGCGGGAATCTCAAAACGCATCGAAAGAACAAAGACCCCTGGAAAAAGGTCTAAATGACCGTAAGGCTCTCAGAGCGGAACTTTTATCGAATCAGTGCATTTTCTGTGGAGTTTTACCAGTTCGCCGGTAGCGTCGCACCTGCCTAATTTCGTTACCGGCCACTCACTCTCTTCGCTTTTTGTCTTGCCGCTGTCATAAAAATGTACACAGTCTATACAGAGATCCTGTGCACGGACACAGACTTGGTCGAGCTAAATGCTTTTACATTGCTGAGGACACTGAATTTGTTTTTTAGGGTTCCGTAGTAAAAAAAGGAATACTTATAGTTTCGTCATAATATCCGTCTGTTTGTCTGCGGCATAGTTCAGTGGCCGTTAGTAGGGTACCTACTACAAATTACCAATTTGGTACGGGTACCTGGGGCCCTTTTCTCGAAAGCTTGTAACTTGTAATACAAGCGGAAGTCCTTATCTAATTAATAGTGTTAAAAAGAGACTTCCACTTCCACAAGTTACAAGCTTTCGAGAAACGGGCCCCTGTACTTAATCACGCCGATAAAGTGGAAGAATAATATGTAAAAAAAATCAGGTACCTCCTGTAAATAATAGTAAAGTGTATACATATTTTTATTTTTTTTATTTTGCTGTAATCCTATAGTGTGGTATCGTTGAATAGTTATTTCAAAAAGAAGATTTATTATTTGTTAGTAGAGATACTAACGCGTAAGCATTTTGACGCGATAGAAAAAGACGTTCAAAAGATTCAAATGAAAAACATATCAATGAAGAACATGTTTAATTTTTTTTTAAATCAAGGCAAATATTGCACTTTATTCTGATGAGGTTAAAGTTCTTTTTCCTTTCGAATTTTGAATTGACTAGACATGTTCTTTCGGTGCATGTGTCAAATAGATTTTCATGATTCATGAACGCTGAAGCAGTGTTTCCATGCACATTTTAACTTTGAAATACCTTAAACAATAGTATATTTTTCTACTTCTAGCTGTAACATAACGATCCTTATAGCGTAGTGCTTCCCCGGCATGCATTTTGTCTTTTAAAAGGGTAGCGAAGGCTCTTCTTTCTGAGTGGGAATTTTATCGAATCAGTGCATTTCCTGGCCTGTGCCGGTCTTTTGCACACCTGCCTGATTCAGTTAGCGGACGCTACGCTTTTATTGAGATTTAGAGTTCCCTAGGCAAACAAATGAAAGCAGTTTATTTGTCGTTCGGTGCCCAGTGGACCTAGCCAAGATGCCATTCTGGAATCGTATACAGCGTGTGTATTTGATACGGGCGAATATTTTAGTGGCGATTACTATCGGACCTAGGGAACCTATTTACATAAATTTATTTTAGAAATTAAGGTATTTTTTTTTCATACAAAATAATTGAGCCCGCAATGTATTGCATCCACTGGTAGCCACATTACTTAAAGTAGACATAAGTATCTAAACGTCATACGAGTCTCATGTCAGTTGGCCGGCATACATTGCTGCTGGGTTGCACTTTAGAAAAATCATTACACCTAATCAACAACAAAATTTTACGAAATGGTTATCTTATACGACTCGTAGGATCAGATATTATAGCTGGATTAATTATTCGCCCGTATCAAATACCCACGCTGTATACGAAAAGCCACGCGACCATAATAATGTATGGAAATGGTCACGTGACGTTTCGTATGAATCTGTTATTAATGTTATTATCATACATTTATTACTTATCGCTTTTCGACTGCAGAATCATCTTGGTAGGTCTGCTGTAGCTTATTATGTATAACTATAAACCAAGTATTTCATTTGTAGGATTGATATCAAACAAACAAAGCAACGATATAAAGAGATAAATAACAACCATGACCATTTATATTACCTATAAAGTCTGTGTTAATTGTTCTAAGTACCTTCATATGGTGGCAGAAAATCATGTATATTTCAAAATCGAATTTTATGAAAGACGGTTACTGCAGGAAAAATGGTCTATTTACCGCACAATTTTGTTTTGAGACGTGGCGGTATAGCAAGCACGCAACGTTATATAAATCTACGTTATTAAATTATGTATATTATTTAATATTCTACATTTTCGATTTTCATTTCCATTACTCATAACATCAGCTATCAATGTTACAATGCATAAACAAAAATTATGTATTTTGAAAATAATTTCCTCTCATATCCCGGAGGTCACCCCGTATATGTATACATGTACAATGTGTGTGTATGCAAAAAGCACTCACCGCCATATTGTATGGCTACGAAATGCTACGAGTCCCTCTACGCCGTAGGCTTTTACGTAGACGCTACGGGACACGGGCGCGGAAAAGAGTGGAGGTGATAAAAATTTTCGAATATTAATTCTTTATATTAGATGTCTCGTACCAAATAAAACATACCGAAGTTTACCAACGCCGGAGGTGGGTTTTATATAGCTAGTAGTGTTTCTACTTTAAAAACACAAATAAAAAAAACACGAAATGATCCACAAAAATAAATACTAATTCTTTCTTAATTTTTATCATCACCACTCATTGTAAAGCGTGTTTTCTGTATTCAAAAAAATGTTATAGGAAATGGTCAAATTTTTATAATCAAAGAAAAACTTTCAGTGTGTTCATTCAATTGATTTGAACTTCAAAATCTGAAAAGCCACAGGAACAGATATTTTTGATAAACACACAAATACATTTATTGATTTAAACTTTCACGATTATGACTAATTTTTTAACGACAAACGCGATTAAGACCCGTTTGTCGTTAAAATATGACACAAATAAATGCTCTTGCCGAGATTTTAAGCTACCCCCAGCTTCGTAGGCAAACACCATTAGTACCTACCAATTAAGCTACGGAGGCTGACAAACACTTACAACTTACATATCATGATACATCATATACATATAAGACATAAAATAGAAATTACATTACTCGTACTTCAAAATTTTGTTTATTAAAATCCTGTCTTCCATATTGAGCAAATTACCTTCTTCCCGGTTTTATTCCAAATGTGGCCAATTACTACAGTTCGAATAAAACGACAAAAAGCTGCTCCACACAACTTTGCTCCATTGCATTCAGCTGATGGCCGCGCCAATATCGGCAATGGGTACCTGTGACACGGCATGGCGACCTAGTTTCCACAACACAGACTGGTAATATGTGAGTACATACTGTGACTGTCCCAAAACTGCTGCTAACAGTTTTGGTCAGCTATTACGTATAATATCATGCAAATGCAGCTTACCATTTGTAGTTAGTTTTGTTATTCATCCATAATTTACAACAATTGCATTCTGACGACACTTTGATTTTATGATTATGCATTTTCCGAACCCTGAAATAAATATTGTTTGTTCTATCGTAAATTAAACAAACAATAATATTTTGTTATGAAATATTAATGTTTGTTGATTATGACATTAATGGCAAATGGCAACGTCATTTGTTGTTAAAGCTGTACCTCACCTTCCACGACATTGTGTTGCGATAAATCTGATGCACATTTTTATTTTATTTATATTATATTATTCCACAAAATATTAAATTAATTTATAATAATTATCAACAATTTACCCTTGTTGTAAATTGTTGTATTCAGTTTAATACGGGCTTTTCATATACATGTCTGGTTTCACATATTTTTATTTATAAAATTCAAATATTCAAAATTTATAAAAGCATTTTCGACATTTTTTGTCATGATATCGTCGGTTGTAATATGAATTAATGTAACCACCAAAATGACGAAATTAAGTTAAGTATACCGTTCGACTGCAAATTTCCTGCTCTATCGAACGGTGTATAGAACATTTTGATATTCAGAAAAAAATGTCGAATACGTTAACAAAAACTTTGGCATTTTATTATGTTTCTACGTTTTTTATTAACGTATGGTACGGTTTCAAAAAATCATAGACAATATTTAACGTAAGTACGAATTTATAAGTTTAAAATATGTCCTTACTAATGTACTCACCTTATTTTTATAAATGTCAATGCTGTAAGTGCCATTTGTATTGTATGGCTCGTAAGCAATTCGGTTTCAATTTGTGAGTTACACTAAGTTACGAAATCCACTTTTGATGATTTTCATAAAATTATTAACGTAACTCCAAATTTTTTTTTAAATATTTAACGTAAGCACCAACTATTTCCTGAACTACAACTGTGGTCGCAGTTAGTAACTGTTCGTCAAATAGACCTCTCAAAAATAAAACAAACAAGGTAACCATCATTTCAATAGGATAATTAACTAAAAAGATACAACATGATTTATAAATGTCAAATTCGTTTTTAGGCCCTCCTGAAAAATCGTCATTTGGCGGTTACATTAATTCATATTACAACTGACGATATTTCTGTATAAAAGGCTGGGATTTTCCATACAAAGGGTTCTTGCGTTTTGACCGCGAAAGGGTAAAGACCCTGTCTTTTCAGCGATTGAATTTCTGGAGGGCGAAGCTCTGCCCAAATTATGTTCTGTCAAGTATTATCTGTGTAACTATATTTTATTTTCACTGGAAATTATGGTAAGCTAACCTGATTCCTTGGAATTGCTAGTCACATAATATATCATTCACAATACACAGGGAATGGGTAATTACAACTTTCATTCTAAAGTAACGTTAAAATCTATATTCTCTAACAAAGCCTAATAATATAATTCAATTCTGGGCTGTTGTTAGTTAATTTGTTTTGGTTTTCTAGGTTCTCTAATTCTCTAGTGTGGGGGGCGTCAAGCGATGCACTGTCTACTATTAAAGGTGTTCAGTATAATATAAAAGTAACAATGATTCCGTCAAGTTGAGTTCAGTAGCCACAGACTGGTCCAAAGAGTTTTGGTCAGACTGTTTAAGGTCCAATTGCGAGGCGAAGCAGTGCATTGAGTCCTATAGAGCAGAAGGAACGCTCACCTTGGTTGATCATTCCGAGAGAATGAATGTATCAATTATCATTATTTTTAACAAAAGTGCTTGCTTTTCACTCTTAGACCCTGGAGAATTTGAGTATTAGCTGTAGCTAGGCTTAGTTTGGGGTTATACTGCAATATGATACGCGTATGAATACTTGGTGCTTCTTTTCATCTTTTCCCTTTGTTTGCATTGCAGTTAGGTTCCGAAGCACTAAAGTTTAGCTAGTAGTAGTGAGGAAGCCCAACTGACAGAGTTAACTCTACACTGGTTGGTTTAGCGTACCTCTTTACCCCACCCAAAATGGCTGGAATTGTTAATTTAGCTAGCAGATGTGTTAGGGTTAAAAGCAATAAATTTGTTAGAAGTTCCAGTCAATTGACAGAGGTCACTTAGATGGTCGGGGATTTTCCTCTCTGAGGAATTTTATTTTTATTGTTCCATTCTTCACATCATATATTTTATTATCTGTATTTACTTATCGTTCAACTAACCAATAAACTTCAATTTCAGTGCTTAATACTGTCAAAACTATCTATCTTAATATTTCCTCAAAATCAATAATAACAATGTCACGTTTTCCTTTCAATAAATAGTCATTTCTCTTTATTATTATATGTCAAAATATTTATTTGTTTTGTGTCCAAAGGTTTAGCTTGTTTCACATTAAAGAATCTCTGTTACTATACGGTTCACAACATAGGTGTCCTACCCTAGACTAGACGATCACTGGCCAATTTATAATAAACTTCTTCCCAATTTATAATTAAGTTTCAATTTATCTCTAAGTTATCAATGTTATACAGGGTGGCTGGTAAGTATACCGACAAACTTGAAAGGTGTATTCCTGAACACATTTTGAGGCTATAATTTCATATGAACTTTTCTGGATTCGGCTTAGTTTAAGAGATAATGACATGTTATTCGAAAAACTATTTTCATCACAAGTCACTGAAAAATGCCTGCACGATTAAAATTCTTACACTAGTAGTTTTCATCTCGACATACACACTGATTAAAGTTAGAGAAAATGACGAAAAAGTTTCAGAAAAATGTGCAACAAAAGAAAATATCAAAAACCCTGAAAAAAAAATTCTTTCCCTACAATTTATTACTGGTCGTGTACAAAAAAAAACGAAATATCAAAAAACGGAATAACCAAAAAAAAATTTTTTTTGTTCGATAATGACATATGTCACATATTTTTTTTTACTTCTTTTGTTATCAAAAATGCATTGGTAAAGTCTGTCGGTATACTCCTTCCCACCCTGTATTTACCTGTATAAATAATTTGTCTAATAAAAAATATAATTATCCATTCAATAGTTTTATTTAAAAAATAGAGGGGGGGGGGTTGTTTACAATACGATGAGTAAGTATCTCGATAACCGAAGAAAACATATTATAAATTATTATGATTCATAAACTTAATCAGAATATGAAAACTCACGCGCGTTACTAATAATTGTATATCAACTTTTTTTTTTCAAACTACAAAAATCTGCTCCACACAACTTTGCTCCATTGCATTCAGGTGATGGCCGCGCCAATATCGGCGATGGGTACCTGTTACACGGAATGGCGACCCAGTTTCCACAACACAGACTGGTAATATGTGAGTACATACGAAAGGAAGTGTTTATAATAATAAAAAACGAACAGATAATCATTTATTAACAAAAATGTGGTAACATAAAGATTAATTTAAAAATAAATAAATAAATAGTTATCACGCAAGCACTGATGGAGATATTAGGTAGTCTAGTCAAGTAGAGAAAAGATTGGGTAGGGCTGCGCTATCGTTTAGGCCAAAAAAGTTTTTGAAGAAGTTAAATTTGTGGCGCGTACCCCGAATACACATGCTTATTGCTTGTAGCACGGAGTATGGACATTATAATTTTCGATCTAGGCCAGCCCATTACTACGCTGAGGGATCAGTCCCAACGATCAGCGATTGCTTCGCCAAGGTGTTTCACGAAAGCGGATATCTGAGGTGTGAATATCCCATTCACGGATGTTACAAAGGGAGTAAATGTCGCATGCCATTTTTCACAAGAGTTCAGATATAATAGTGTTTATAATAGTACAACGCAACAGTGGTTAGAACCAGTCCACAGTACTTTATTAAAAAATTATACCTATTCTGGCTGTTGCGTCGCATAAGCTATTTAATTAAAAAGTCGAATTGAGGACCACCTCTTTTTTTAAATCGGTTGAAAATATACACTGTACTAAACATTTATTTAAAATAAAAAATATGAACTATCATGAAACTATGGAGACTGATTATATCGCGTATATAATTAATTAATTACATCCTGACGTTTCGTTTCATTTCATTTGTGGTGTACCGGTGATGAATAACTATCGCGATAACCGAAGAAAATACATTATAAATTATTATGATTCATAAACTTGAACAGAATAAGAAAACTCACGCGCGGTACTAATAACTGTATATAAACTTTAAAAAAATGCGCTATAGCTACTCTAGCGCAATTTTAAATTTTATAGCAATTCCAACGTCCCTGTACGTACTGTTTGTGTATCAAATCTTGGAAATGATTTTACTGATGTTTATACCTCATACCTGTACGTAATCGTCAGCGTCAGAGTACTCTAATTTGGCAAAGTCAATCTAAAGTTCATACAACGCCACCTACCACGTAATCCCGGCAACTTTGCCAATACACTCCCGACACGCAACAAGCGTGAGCCGTCACTCAAATTGCAACTTTGCCCGCGAATTTTACTCCCGCCACGCTGTTAAATGGAAACGAAAATAATCTACTAGGCAAAGATCTACAGTAAGTCAACATGTCACGGGTAGTAACTAAATATATTATACGTGAGTTTAACCGTTTAATTATATTTATGTACAAATAAGTAAGCATATTATGTACCTATAAGAATTTTGCAAGGCAGATACCAAATGTAATTTAAGTAAAGTCTTACGAAATAGTACATTATTGCAGAGGCCGGGAAAGCGAATTTCGTGGATGAGTATTTTTTGTCGGACGAAGCGAAGCTGAGGCCGACAATTACATACGAATCCACGAAATTCTATTTCCGTCCGAGGCACATATAGGACTTTTCTCCAAACATGCAAGGAAATAAAACAAAATTTATTACAATCGATTAAGTAATTCTTCTTGCAAATTGAATAAAAATTGAAAAGAAAAAATCTCTTATGATTCCCGCCTAAACTTTTTTTTAATGCATGGTCGTTCATAAAAAATAGTAACGATATCTATGGTTTCATTAAACCGTACCTACACGACCTGACACACCGAGGCGTTTGTAACTCATGATAGAACGAGACGGCCATAGATTTGATCGCCGTCTCTCGCTCTATCCAGACCAGGCGTTTGGTCGTGGCTTTAGAATTTGGCTGTATGCATTTTTTTCAAAGTCCAAAAGTAGTTTTTAAGAAGTAAAAAACAATACATTAATGGATTTTAGTACAATTTCGCGGCCGCAAAAACTGTACAATAATGAAAATCTTTTTTTTTAATTTGAGCTGGTACATAAGAAGGTACTTCGCGTTTCGTTTTTGCTACATTAATGCGAACATTTCCGAGCATATTGGAGAAAAATGAATTAAAACTCAAATTCATGCTCCTTCCTCAAATTCCTGTTGCATGTTAAAAAAAATAACAAGAACAATTTTAACAGCGGATTTCTGACCTTTGAAGTTAAAAATGTCGTATGAAGTTTGCCGGACTTTAATGAGAATATAGGTATAAAAGAATTTTTTTTTGCAGATTTTTCCAAAACTCATATAACATTGTTTGCTTCATTTAGTCTGACGAATATGCTGTTGAATTTTTTCTCTTTCCTCACGGGGCTCACGGGCACCTTGTAAAAACAACGATCCTCGGAAATCGGCAA
>JALPQI010009436.1:0-47349 GCA_025490895.1 Thaumatotibia leucotreta
GAGCTAGGTCCTGTCCACCAGGTAACTTGCTACAGTCTACCAAGTATGCTAGACCTATGGTGATGGCATCAGTGTTAACAAGCTACAAGTATGGTTATTTTCTCAGCTAAGCTTAACCATGTTAAATACTTTTAGCTGACAGGCGGCGCCAATGACCAATGATGCTACAAACTTTTTAGCAACTCTTAGTTTTTACACGAAATCCTGGAGGCGTCCCGCAAACATTGGGAAACGTAATTTCCGAGTTTCTAGCTACTGAGATAACTCCACGTCTGCAACAACCGGCTGAGTGCGTTGCTCGAGCTGGCGGTCTACATGCGCCAGATGCGCCGGCTCACCGTCCTCAACCTGCGCGCCAACCCCATCTGCTCGTCCCCTGGCTATGAGCACGTCATCTACGACACCTTCCCGCTGCTGCTAAATTTGGATGCTATGGAGCTGGATCCTGTCCATCAGGTGACTTGCCTTAATCAATTGAATTCGCCCTAAGATAGTGGCATCAGCATCAATGTTAACCAGCTACCCGTCGCAGAAACTCGGTTATCTATGACACCTTTCCGCTACTGCTTAAGTTGGATGCCATGGAGTTAGATCCCTTCCATCAGGTAACTTCTCACAGTGGAACAAGCTAGAATTAAGGTCAGTGTTAACAAGCTACACCATAATCACGAGCGTTTTTCAGTCCACTGCTGGACATAGGACATAGGCTTCTCCTTACTAATTAGGAATATGAACACATTAGTAATGAATGCCCATAATCGCCCGTAGGGCAAGCGGGTTGGCGATTGTAGTAGTGCGTCCATATAATGACGCTGTTGCCCACGATCAATATTCAACAACCGAAGGGTCGGTAACAGTTCAATCCTTTTACTTGATACGACACACACGGGAAGAGCCGGGGTGGTATTCTTACTACCGTCATCACGTAGCCAAACAAGCTGTCACGTATTTAGGTATGATTAATTTCTTATTAATTTATTTAATTATAAAACAGGTTATGTCAGTCACCTGTGAGCACACGAGTGACGCTGTCAGTAGCCTGGTGAACGTGCCGTGGCTGAAGTTGGCCGAGGAGATAATGATGATGATGATGAATCCCAAAACTATACGATTGTACAATTTCTGATGTCTGTACAATGAAACAACAGCTCGTATTTATTCATGCAACCACATCCTGTACGCTTAGCACATATTGGCGCGACAGTATCTCGCCGCGAGATAGTCTACCCCTCCCTCTTTTGTTAATATAGCTAGTGAAGGACGGGAGATCTATCTCGCGGCGACATACTGTCGCACCAATCATGTGCTAAGCCTGCTGGCAATGAGATAGATAACTTATCACTTATCACTCATATCAGTGCACTATTATACACGTAAGTACTTGTATGTTCTGCTGTACTATAGTACACTTTGTTTGTGACACATTATTCCTATAATAAAATATTTAATATGTTCCTTAAAAAGTGTAGTTAACATTTCTCTGATATGCGATATCATAAATATGTAGGTATGTCTAATTTAAGTAAACAACTTCACGGAAACCCATAAATGAAATGTATAAAAATGTCATCTCAAAAGCGCATCCTAGCAGCAGTAAAAACACATGTCTGATAATAAACCGAGCACCGGTTATAGTTGAAAGAATAATAAAATGTGTCGGTATTTTAAATTTACTCGTCACGTTTGTGGTATTTCGCTAACGAGATCTGCGGCACGATTCGGTCATCACTGGATTTTACACTATAAAAAAATACTACTGTACTGCTGCGGTAAATCTTAAATCATTGGACTCATATCGTATGAATAAAACTGAAGTCCAATTATTATTTATTTGTTTAATGGAATTTGTCAGCCTCCGTAGGGTAGTTGGTAGTGACCCTGCCTACGAAGCTGGAGGTTCCGGGTTCGAATCCCGGCGAGGGCATTATTTATGTATTTATTTATCACAAATATTTGTTTCTGGATCGTGGCTGTCTATGTATTAAGTACATATATCGTCACATGGTACCCACGACCCACATCACAAGCCTCCATTGAGCTTTGTTGGAATACGGTTTATAATTTATACTCATAATGACCACCAAATCAATTTGATTATTGTATCTTAAAGCTTATTTATCATTATCATGTGTTTTAAACACACGCTTGCACCTTTCATTACAGAGCAGATCCAAAATGACCACCTGGCCAGATGTGACCACGTTCGCGAGCCGGCGCCTGCTACGAATGCTATACGTGGAGCAGCTGTCTCGCTCCCGCGTGCCTCTCGCTCCCCCTGCCGACACGGAAGAGGTGCCCCTGGTCGTGTTTGTTGGAGAAGAGGCCGTTGGCAAAGGTAGTTGCACTTCTAACCTTTTATGAAACCATAAATTAAAGAAATTAGTCTATGATGAAACACACCGCAGTTCCCAATTTAACAGTTAGCCAGGGGGGCTACCACGATCTATTAATGCGATTCAGTTTAGGACAAAAACCCACATATAAAGATAGCGTATACACATTCCTTCTTTTAATATATTTACTTCCCATTTTAAAACGACATAAGCACTAGTAGGTACATAATTTAACTTACAAACTAACAAATACTCGACGCACACTTTTTAATCAAAGAGCCCATTCCGTGTAGTTCCGGGTGCAAAGGTGCCCATCATACTGGCAGCATTGCCTCGCTGAATTGCGATAACCAACCTCTGCACCAGGTACGATTCCTTCTTGGTTCAGTGCTATTTGTCAGATGAAGTAGGTATTCAACAACTGCCTTATGTCGACAAACATGCTGTTGAGCCTTTAGTTTTTGTGTCTATCGTCTAGGAGGCTCTCGTTTAAAGTAGGTAATAAAGTGTTTTGATACTACTACTACTACTACTACTACTTCCTATACATGAACATATCATATCGGGCAAAAAGTCATTGCAAAGTCTCTCTATGAACAGATCCCTGAAAAAGGTGCATTACTTTTACAATGACAGACACACTCACACTTTTACAATTTAAGACAGCATTATTGTAAATGTTGTATTTTCTACACGCCATTACTCCATAACAAAACGACTACAGATATAGGTATGTACCTACGTTCTTAAATACACTATCGTTAAGGTTTACTGGCGTCCTTATAAAACGGGAAGTAAATCTTCAGACTGCGTAGCATAAGGTTTCATAATGCTTTGTACATAATATTTACTTCAAATAATTATGAACGTCTTTATTTTGCCTTATCTTCCTCTAATTCGTAGTTATACTATAAATAAAAGTATTATTTTTAAGTATTATTTCTCATTAAGTAGTTAGAACATTATTTGTGTGTTTAGTAGCATTTATCACATGAGATTATTGTTTTTTTACCAAAAAGTTCGCCCACTTTTCTAAATAACTCAGATTTATTTTCTCATTCTAGCTTTGTTTATCTACGGACTACTTGTTTTAATAGCATGTTTAATTAAAACGTTCATGGCTCCTATGGGCTTAATTTTGATAGAGCTATTAAACAGCTATACCTATACCTCAAAAAGGCCAAAGGGTCCTGCAACGTCTGAGCAGATCAAGTTTAACAAGCTCCTACTATTAATACCGAAGGCTATTAATACATGGCAAAGGACGACACTTAAGGCCAAATCCTAACCTCTTACTTGTATGTCAGTAGATCCTTATAGCCCACTGTTCACTACATTGTACAGTCGATTTCAAAGTTATGTGTCCAATTTTTCACCTTATTACATTACAATGTACAGAAAATCGATGTTTTTTGAAAAAAGAATACTTAGGGTGAAAAAGTTGTAAACCATAAATAAAGTAGCATTTCTCATTCGAACAGTTATTGGACATACGGACATAGAATTGTAGATAGAGTTCAGTGGCACGTCAGAATTAATATATATATAGTACACTAACTGTGCGCGATTTATGAATGAATTTATTCTTAAACAGACATTCTTGCTGCCTTAAAAATATCTGGTTTGATTACTTCTACTCAGAACTAACTCCAAACTTCCCCTAAAATAGAAAACTGTGTTCACGGTCACATACGAACAGGATCGCCATAAGTCAGGATCTATCCGGACATGTAAGGAATTTTAATCTTTTATCCGGAATTAGCAAGTGTATTTTTTTATATCACTGCATAAATAAATATTTTATATAAATAATTAAAATCATGATATTAATGCTTTCAGCCTAACTCTTTCCTCCTAACGAGTATGTGTTATATCGCTTGTAGACTACCGTTTCCAAAACGTTACGGCCGTTTTATATATAGAGTAGATACGTCGCAGCGCGCCAGCTCGTCATTTAAGCTCATGCCGAATCTCGAAATGTTACTTATACTATACATACTTTTAGAACGATGATGTCAGGAATTTCGTCAGGACATTATATTGGTATGATAATACCATGTGCGACTTAGTGGCAAGTGCATGTTCAAATATAATTAATAATAAATATTGCAGGTACTCTGACGCGCGACCTTGCAGCTGAATGCGGATCAAAAATCAAACTCGGCCGCCGGCACACCACGGCTGTCTTCCATAACCCGGTATATAATAGCTTATATTACATACCTACTAATAAAACAGAATAAGTCTACTTGACTACATAATAAACATTCGTTCATGATCAACCTACATATTACATATTAGTAAACTGTGCATTAAGGGCGGTAAATAAGAAATTGTGTCATAATTCTTGTACCGCTCGTGGCACACACAATGTTTTTCATCACACCTGTGAGGCAAAAAAAGGAAATAAAACAATATAATTATTTTCACTAAACTACTCTCATCATCATCATCATCTCAGCCATAAGACGTCCACTGGTGAACATAGGCCTCCCCTCTGGACCTCCACATGTACCGGTTAGATGCAACCTGCATCCAGCGTGTCCCGGCGACCTTCATAAGGTCGTCTGTCCATCTTGTGGGTGGACGTCCTACGCTGCGTTTGCCTAGCCGTGGTCTCCACTCGAGCACTTTTCGACCCCATCGACCATCTGCTCTGCGTGCAATGTGGCCTGCCCATAGCCACTTCAGCTTACTAATCCGGAGGGCTATGTCAGTAACTTTAGTTCGCCTACGGATCTCCTCATTTCTGATTCGATCACGCAGAGAAACTCCGAGCATAGCCCTCTCCATAGCTCTTTGAGCGACTCTGAGTTTAGAGATGAGGCCGATGGTGAAGGACCACGTTTCGGCGCCGTAAGTCATCACTGGTAACACACATTGATTGTAGACTTTCGTCTTAAGGCACTGAGGTATGTCGGACGAAAAGACATCGCGTAGTTTCCCGAACGCTGCCCAACCGAGTTGGATTCGGCGGTTGACCTCTTTCTCGAAGTTGGTCCTACCTAATTGGACTACTTGTCCTAGGTAGATGTACGAGTCAACAACTTCGAGTACCGAGTTTTCAACAGAAACCGGGGTGAGCACAACATTGGCATTTGACATAACTTTCGTCTTATCCATGTTCATTTTCAAGCCCACCCGTTGAGAAACTCGGTTAAGGTCATTGAGCATTTTGCTGAGTTCCTCCGTCGACTCTGCCATGACTACGATGTCGTCGGCAAACCGAAGGTGAGTGATGTTTTCGCCGTTCACATTGATGCCAAGTCCTTGCCATTCCAGGAGCTTAAAGGCATCTTCCATTGCGGCAGTAAACAGTTCCGGAGATATAACATCTCCCTGCCTTACGCCTCTTCGCAACGGAATAGCCTTCGTAGTCTGCTCCTGTACTCGGACCGACATTGTGGCGTTGCTATACAAACACTTCAACACTTCGATGTACCGATAGTCAATGTGGCATCGCTGAAGAGACTCAAGCACTGCCCATATTTCTACCGAATCGAAGGCTTTTTCATAGTCCACAAACGCTAAGCATAATGGCAAGTTATACTCCTCGGTCTTCTGTATAACTTGTCGCAGCGTATGTATGTGGTCTATGGTACTATAGCCTTTTCGGAATCCAGCTTGTTCGGGAGGCTGGAAGTCATCAAGTCTGTATTCGAGACGGTTCGTGAAACTACTCTAAAATGATCTAAATCATTTCTCAAAATCAGGGATGACTTAAATTTATCACGTTTATAATGGTGCGTTTAAACCAAAAGAGCATTCGCTGTTCTAGCGCCCGTTCTACAAAATCAACCAATCACGTTTTGTGTACCGATCGAATTTCGTAGAGTGGGAGGTTAGAACAGCGAATGCTCTTTTAGTTTGAACGCACCTTCACAGAAATCCCGGCGCGGCGCACGCCGCCGCTCGCCACCCGCCTGCGTAGTGCGGCGGGCGCCGCGCTAGTAACGATGTAATGTTGTATGAAAATCCTCGATTGCCCTAGGGCGTAATGACGCATCTACGGCGCGCATCGCCGCAACGCATTGGCGCACTTACCGAACAGGTGTTATGAAATAGTTATTTGTTATACAAGGGTGCAAAGTTGTATTTTACCCGCGAGTATGAAATTGAAACACGAGCAAGCGGATTCTATAGTTGAAATATGTATGTTCTAAAATAGAATCCTGAGCGCAGCGAATGTTTTAACATACGAGAAGTAAAATACATTTGCACCCGTGTGTAACACAAAACTTTTCCCCTCACTATAGCGAGGAAACCCAAAAAAAAAAAATATTTGTTCACATTACAATCATCATCAGGTAAGTGATAATAATTTTCGAAATGCATCATGTATTTAATGCAAGATTTTGTCGCAGTAAACTTAGCACGAAAAAGTAAACGCAGTACGATTTTAACACATTCCTGTAGTTGCACACCAACGGCAATGCATTATTAAATCATTCTCATTCATTATTTTTACAAAATTATAACAGAACACTCTGAAAGTTGTTTAGTTTATTATTTTTATGCGTGTTCGACTCGCTGAATAAAGATTATAACGTATAATATTCATTGACAATGTTGACATTTTCTGCGTTTTGTGATTGCATCTAATCTTATCATCATTCACTAAAACAATTCTTACTTATGGAATTTTAGGATTTATGTGTTAAAATCATATGGTTTGTATTTTACACTAAATTCTCAAACAAATTATTTAATTATCATTAATATGGAACGATTTCAATGAGCATTTTACGTTTTGTTATCTGTTAAACGAATGCTACTTCGCGCTACGCTCCAAGGTCATTACTTTGCCACACAAGTGAATAATATGCGTTTTTACACGTTCATATTAAAGGATAAACGAGCGCTTTACGAGCTAGTGAGGGGAAAAATATTTATTTTAACTTCTCATGTTCCAAAAGTAAGTCATTTTGTATTAGCCTTAAAAGTTAGACTAAAGTAGCAAGAGGCCATAGAAGAGGTGCTTTACCTAATTTTTATATCTCTACATATATAGTATATATTAAAGAAAAATCTCACTTAACCAGGGCCACTACATAGAAGTGTCCCGACAGAAGTTCGACGATATGCTGCTGGCCGGCGAGTTTCTCACCTACAACGAGTTAGACGGCGAATCGTACGGACTTAGTGAGTAATATCTTGTCGCTAAACCATGACTTTATGAACGAGACATCCGCTGCTAGTCGTACGATTTTTTTTAAATGCTATATCTAATTAACGTATGTAAAAGCAAGACTTCGAAACCATTTTCATTGCGCGCCCCCTTTCTAAACATAAACTATCTCCCTCAAAAAAAAAACATAAATATACTTATTTAAGTATGTTACCAAGTTTCTACGATATGTATAAGACGTAAACGCGGGTAATGTGTATACTTAATTTTTTAAGAAGTAGCGAACAATGAGAATGAAACTTGTATTTAAAGAGATCGAATACCTACTGCTAAATCAGTGTTATTTAATCAACTTACCAATAGATTATCCAAAACCAAGAAAAAAAGAGTTGTTCTAGATTATGGATATTTTTGAACGATCAACAGACGTGTGGACGATTGGTGAAGATTCGTCTGCGGATACATACGCCGACGTCCGCGGACCCATCCGTGTAGTGGAGGCATATCATGGACGCCCCGCCGCACGCCCCTCGGCCGAAAGTCCAAACGCATTCTCACTAAACTTTAAATTGTACAATTTCGTTGCTACGAAGCAACGCGCAACGTTGCTAGCGCTACGCCGTAGCCCGTACGTAGCTGCTACATTTGCCGCAAAACTATCCGTTTACCAACTTCGATATTCCTCAATTATGAACATTTGTCGCTGCCCCTCCTACGAAGCCGTCATTAGTGTGACAGAGACAGTTGCTCATTATTTTCGAATTCACAAGTTCGCGTCAGACCTTCTGGCGACTGCCTTGATTAAGAGTACCTATACTGCAATTTTGCAAAAAAAAATACTTGTCAAAATGTCAAGATCATGTAACCAATTTTCATGAAAAAGTTTGTTTTTTTTCGAGGATAGTCCCATACTAAAATATGTGAAGGTGTGTGAGAGGTTATTAGTGAGTCAAGAAACAACCTATGACACTTTCAGTCGCCAAATAGTATTGCGGTAAGTATTTCGCACTCTTTTTCGAACCCGTATACGTTATACTCGTTATTTGATTTTCACACTTTATAGCGTTCCTGCTATTCGTATTTGAGACATTTCATCCGGAGAATTTAAGAAAAGTTCTCGCGCGTTTTAAAAGATAAAATATAATATTGTTCAGTCAACCGGTTATTACTAAAACTTCTAGCAACGATGAAACCGAATATCGCTAGAAACTCTAACAAGAATTTTTGTTAGTTTTTGCTTTTATAAAATAGATACTCGTATATTTTGTTTTAACCAAGAGGAGCACAAAAAGGCACAATCCTGATATCTTATTTGTCCGTCACAAGATAAAGTTCAATATATTTTTTTGTGAAAGCAAAACGGTTATAGTATGTATTCTTACGAAAAGCCGTTAGGGAACTCGCTAATGTTTAAATCAGAACTATTATATATATAAGAGGTGATGTTAATATTGTTACCTACTTCTTGTTGTTTTGTACGTCTATGATCATTTCATTTATACTCTCTCTGTATACCTTTTTTTCTAACATTTTACATCATGATTACGTTTACAATCATTCAAAAGACAACTAAAATTTCACTTGACCCACTGGTGTCTGATTTTTTTAGATAACTCTTACCCTATTAATGAACGTCGTATACTACGATAACGAAAAATTATTGACAGCTTGTCAACTTGAAACATAAATAAAATTTTCTCTCTAAATATTTATTATATTTTGTTGTTTTTAACTACAGTTCTTGCCTAGTTTTGTGCTCACTATAACGTAAATTATGGTCCCCGCCATATGTAATAAATGTGGAACAAAAGTGACTCCGCGAAAGTTCCTGGGTTGTGCATCTTGCCACGGTCGCTATTGCTTGGATTGCCTGGAAACTATTGGCGTCAGCTATAAGAGGTATGCTCTGATGACCATCGAACAACGATTAAATTGGAAATGCCGAAATTGCCACCAAATTCCTGACAAAACATCAAGCTCCAATAAAGGCAAGAAATCGCTTACACCTCTAGCTAAGCCAAGCACTTCTAGTGCTACCGTTACCCCTCAAGAAAACCCACAATGTTACTCCAATGCTAACATATCGCAAAGGCAACCCATGCCTCGCTTAGACGATTCTACGCTAGAAAATTACGCGCTTCACGAGCTCGTTCTTGAAGTCAAGGCCTTGCGTGAAGAGGTCAGAGTTTTAAATAATCGATTCGCAGAAGTTGTTGACTCTCTTCACAATCGTATCGGCAAACATGAAATCGGAATCACGCATTTGAATCAGACTCAACATGACGAGACAGCAACTTCCTTAAAGTCTTGTCCTAAGACTAACCAGGTCCCGATCGCTAAGCCTGACCGCCCAAAAACAAAACCCAAGACATCAACCGAGCACAGTTCTTCCCCACAATATGTTTCTACTGCCGCCTACTCCTCTGCTACTTACACAACTGCAAAAATTTGTGATAGCACACCTACTACCGCGGTAAATGTTTCCAGTAATATACCAGTTGCAGACTTACCTCCGCCTAACCCCGTCACAGACATAGACACTTTAAGAAACAACCTGAGATCTGTCCTCTGCACTGCTGGCCCCGAAATCACTTCTTTAAAGGCCGCTGAACCTCGGAAGCTTGTCCATCTATGGAACATGGAATCGGGCCCCAATGAAGTACTGGAATATCTCCAAAAACTGTGTCCTACAGGCAGTTGTACAGTAGAACAACTGAAATCTAAAGGAGACTACAAATCTTATAAACTCTCTATTCCGGAAGCTTTTTACACAACCTGTCTATCCCCATAAGTATGGCCCTTGAATGCTAGAATTAAACCCTGGACATTTTTTTCGAGCCCCCCACTATGTTAAATTCTAAAACTGATGGATCACACCAAGCTAGTTACAAAGCCCACCACGTCCCACGCCTGAATTTAATCTACCAGAACGTCAGAGGACTCAAGACCAAGCTCCAGCACTGGCAGCAGTCTCTTCTCTCTCAAGATGCAGATGTCATTGCAGTTACTGAGACCTTCCTAGACAATTCCGTCGATGATGCTGAAGTAGCTCCAGATGGGTGGACCGTTCTTCGTCGTGATCGTCCCAATCGACGCGGAGGTGGAGTCTTACTCGTGGCCCGACCCGGAATTACCTTACAGAGACATCATGAGCTAGAAACTGCCGCCGGTGAAGATCTATGGTGCTCCTTCTTACTTAATAATGTAACATTTTTCATTGCTGTAATTTATATGCCTCCGCAATCCTGCGACTCAATGTATATGGATCTATTTCAAACCATTGAATCTAAAATTGATAGCCTCTCAGAACCGTTTATTTTACTAGGAGATCTAAATTTAAATAGTGCTTCTCTAAACATATGTACGTACTACAATTACTTTTTAAATTTTACCGACTTAATAGACAAAAATATTATTCAAAACTCTTTCGGAAACAGACTTGACGTAGTATTGGTACTACAAATTTGCTCAGCAAGTGTTATTAAAATGACGGGTGAGGGTCTAGTGCCTCACGCCGATCCCTATCACCCACCCCTTGAAATTTTAATCGAGTATGATTTATCCCGGTTTAAGCATAAGTCCTTTCTTTCCCCCAGTAATCTGGACAGTTCAAAGGACTGGAACTTTGCTAAAGCTGATTACAATCTACTCTACCATAGGCTCCAAGACAATAACTGGTCTCTTGTTTATCAATCCGCTGACGTCGATACTGCTACGGACGCTTTCTACCATTCTTTGTATTCCATATTCAATGAATGCATTCCTAAAAAATTAAGATCACATAAAAAATGTAGACGCTACCCAGTCTGGTTTACAACCGAGATCATAACTCTAATATCCCAAAAAGCCAAACTTCATCGGCAATGGAAATCTACAAATGATGTCTATACTTATAATTCATTTAGTGAGTTAAGAACGCAAGTAAAAATGCGCATAAGCCATGCATACAACGCCCATATTAGATCCATCGAAACAAATATCTTAGCTAACCCTCTCAGTTTTTGGAATCATATCAGTAGTTTGAAGTCAAAGGGAGGTTTCGAATCTACCATTTCTTATAACGGCAAAGAACACAAAGGTGCAGATGCCGCCACAGCTTTTGCTGAATTTTTTTCTAGTGTATTTTTACCCAATACTCCACTTCTTGACACTGACTTGGCCATGCGAAATGACTTATCTGTATCGGCTAGTCGAATCCACATAAATGATATATCTTTAGAAGACATAAACACTGCAATTGACAAACTGAGGCCTAGAAGTGCAGTTGGCCCTGACAATGTCCCCTCATTTATTATTAAAGCTGCCAAAGAATTTATACTTTATCCCATCTACCACATTTTTAAACTCATTATCTCTACAAGTAAATATCCCACTATTTGGAAAACTTCACGTGTTAAGCCCATACCAAAAACTAAAAACTTATCTAAAGCTGAAAACTACCGTCCCATTGCCATTCTGTCCTGTTTATCTAAAGTTTTTGAATCCATTTTACACAATAAAATCTCCATCCAAATTGCTCCCTACCTTTCTGACTGTCAACATGGTTTTCGCGCCAAAAGATCAGTTAATAGTAATCTACTATTAGTGACAGACACTATTTCACGATATTTAGACCAAGGCTCCCAAGTTGACATAATATATTTTGACTTTCAAAAGGCATTCGACCGTGTCGATAATGACACTCTTCTAGAAAAACTTGCTACGTTTGGTTTTACTCCGAAACTCCTCCGTCTAATTGCCGACTACTTCAAAGATCGACAACAGTTTGTGCGACACGGTTGTTTTGATTCTTCTCCATACCATACCCGGTCTGGCGTTAGCCAAGGCTCCATACTCGGTCCTTTGTTTTTCATACTAATGATTAACGACATTGAAAATGTGCTCCAAAACTCTAGTTGCTTACTCTACGCGGATGACCTTAAGCTTATACGCTGCATAAACAACCACAATGACTGCAACCTACTACAACA
The DNA here is from genome assembly GCA_025490895.1 of Thaumatotibia leucotreta. Lineage (NCBI taxonomy): Eukaryota > Metazoa > Arthropoda > Insecta > Lepidoptera > Tortricidae > Thaumatotibia > Thaumatotibia leucotreta. Next base: position 12,432 of record JALPQI010009436.1, read on the forward strand.
AGATATAGACGCTCTTCTCCACTGGAGTATAAATAACAAATTACTTTTCAACCCCTCTAAATGCTGCGTAATGTCTTTCAGTCGATCTGCTACACCACATCACCATATCTATTTATTAGACTACAATCAAATTACCCGTGTTAACTCAGTTAAAGATCTTGGTGTTATCTTTGATCCGAAACTCACTTTCAATCAACATATCACATCTCTTGCATCCGACTGCTATAAAAGATTAGGTTTCATCACTCGCAACGCAAGTAACTTTACGAACCCTAAAACTCTGCAGTTATTATATACCGCACTAGTTAGGAGCAAAATCGAATCCGCCTCTATTATCTGGAGCCCACATGAAGCAACTCATGCCCTGCTCCTAGAAAAGGTCCAAAAAGTTTTTCTACGTTTCCTGTACAAGAAAACATATGGATACTACCCTTTCCTCTACCCCACCAAATTCCTACTCGGTACATTAGGTTTCAACTCCCTACAGGTTAGGCGCACTTATGACTTACTTTACATTATTTGTCAGATTCTTAGGGGCGATTCGGATTGCACAGAATTGACTACTAGGACCGTTGCTTTATTCGTTCCCGATAAATACTTGCGCAGCCGAAACCATCACCTCCTTGCTGAGGAGACGGCCCGCACGTTAGCTCACCAATTTTCCCCAATCCCACACGGACGTGTCTTGCTGAACAAACATTTAACTAATTTACCTTACTGCGACTTATTTCATGAGAAGCCATCCACTTTGAAACCCCGTTTATTGAAGTTCTGCGAGGATATTAATTAATTATATGTATGTCATTATATTTTCTTAGTTTCGTTTTTAATGTACTTTGTCAAACAACGCATTGGCGTAAGCTGTAATGTTGTATGATATCTATTAAACAAATAAACAAATAAACTTTCGTTTGACGCTTTCGGTCTTATAAAAATATTTATAGGTAAGACGGAAATGGACAAACGGTACTTATCGGCTTGCTAAGAAGCCGTTTATGATATTTATTTATGAATAAGGGGGTTGCTAACTAATTTAACGACATACTTTTCATAAGATAACGTTTAATGTTAGTCAAACGAATCAACAAACATTTACTCGTATTTACAGGCCGTGAAGAGGCTTTCATTTCCGACGGCAAAGTGCGTATCTGCAGTATGGACCTCGAAAGCGCTCTGATGCTGAAGCTGAGGGGACGGCGGCCATATTTGATTCTCACCACGTTCCACGACAAGAACGTGTTAGCTGCGAGTCAACTTCAGCGCAAAACGTAAGTTAATTCACTTTGCTGTTATTGCCACAGTGGACACAATTTCGTTTACTGTTATCTGAGATGCTCAACCTGATTTCAAATGGTTTTCAAACTATAAGACACAATAAGGCCCGCGAATACGTTTTTTTCTCATTTCATACGATCTTGATACCGTACATACTCGTACTTACATAAGTTTATTTATTTTCTCTCGAAGTGGGCGCGTGTTATGGTCATTTTTAAATAAAAAGAGGACATGTAATAGAATGTTAGAAACCTTGTTTTACATTATTTTAATAAGAATTTTTCTTTCTTGTAGTTAATAGCTGAAATGAATAGATACTGTCGGTATGCATCAGCCTATGATAGTCCACTGCAGGACGTAGGACTCTATTAACTATGCTGTACGCATTAGGAGGTAAATGCCCATAATCGCCACGCTGGGCAAGCGGATTGGCGATCGCAGTAATGTTGTCCACTATGATGACGCTGCTGCCCATCAATCTTTTATCAAAATGGTCAGTGACACTTCAATCCCTTAGTCGACTCTTACGACACCCACAGGAGGAGTTGGGGTGGTGACAAATGTATTCTTACTGCCGTCACCACACGGTCAAGTAATTACTGTCGGTAATTTAAAGTTATTTATATTTAAATTATTTGGGTTACTTTTGTAATGATCGTGATTGTTTTTGAAATTTACAGTTAAAATCTCAATTTTTTTGTCGCTTCATATCTTTTAAATATCGTAGGGCGCGCAACAACGAGTACGAGAAGCGTATGTCAAACGAGCCGATGCCGCAGATGTCCACGCTACACGTGTTGCTCTCCGGCCGCATCATCATCAACGGCATCCTCAACGAGATCCTTCTGGTATGTGTGGCATCTCCACTAAAATCAAGGCAACTCGACCATCTGCATCTATATTAGAATCACATGTCGAACGAGCCGATGTTGCAGATGACTACGCTGCACTCGCTGTTTTCCGGCCGCATCATTATCAACGTTAAGATGTAGTGTAGGGCCGGATGCAACTGGGCTGTCAATCGCTATCGCGTTGTGGTAAAACTGGGGATGTAGGTACCCTTTACAGAATACCACCTACATACCTATGCATAGTATTTGACGGCGCATGGATAAATAAATAATTGATTGAGATTTTTGAATGGTCTGTCAGCTGGAGTGGCGGCCATGATGATTAGATTAGACTGACAGTTGTCGAAGGACGGTCGCCATATTGCGCTCGCGCCTCACGTGTTCCGGTGGAACGTTTTATTGATTGTAATCGATATTAATCAGTGCTAATCTCCGTATTTTTAGTGAACTCTATGAATAATTGTATTACATCGTATATTCTTTATAAAGTGTGATTATTTTTGAAACGCTCTTCTCGCCTCACTACCTGCCCACGTGGATTCTTCAGCGAAAGATGGTGTCCACAATGACCACAATGATGTGTCTAACGACATCTATTGGTGCATTCCACGAAAAAGTCCACCGATGTCCCGTACGAACATGGTTTTTCTCAAAATTGTGGGTTTATCGAAGTCCTCTTTCGTGACTAGAGGAGTCGAAAATGACTCAAAAATATATGTAATAACTAAAAAATCGGAAGATAACTCAAATTATCGAAATATACACGTTTGTACGGGACAGCCCATGGAATGCTCCTATTTATTATATTTCTAGGGTCTCCCAGAAGAAAAATACAAGAGCGAATTCGCAATAGACTCGAAATGTTCGCTGCTCATGGAGAGCAGCAGTCGCCAGGGAGTGCGACCGTTCATCAGGGGACCCGATCTGCTCACGCTGCTTACCGAGACCTCCGTAAGTGATCTAGTAGAAAGATCACAATATACAATTATAAACACTATTTTTAAAATTTTCTAGAAATGAAATATAATTAAATTTGGCCGAGGATGCTCCGGCCGGAGTCCCCGCTTAATGGGTCGAAACACGTCGAGCAATCATCGACTTAAATACGTGAGTAACCCGGTTCGATAATATTTTGATAAATTAAATACTACCTAAAAAATCTTCGCTCCCCCGAAATCCGAAAAAAAAAGTCATACGGTACATGCAGGTTTTTTTACATTTGTAACTGGTTTCATACTTTCCACCTTACGATAGATAGTCTAAACATAGGCCCTTGTACTAGCGATGAAAAAACTTGACACCATGTAGGTACCTAGTGGTTTTTTTATAAAGAGTTTTTGGTTAAGGCATGGATTTCATTTTTTTTACTACATCTCTTTTAGCAATATGCTGTATCTTCCATTAATTCACAATACTTAATTGCAGTATTCATCATCAAACTGTGCAAAAGTATCAAAGCAATATGCTATCTACATGCGAACATATGCCGCATACTTTATACATGCTCATACAAAAAAGTCACGAATGTGATATATTATTGGCCGGTACTGTAGGTATTACGCAAACAATCTTATATGAATTTATCTCTACTTACACGTCTTAGTCAAATCATAATGTAGACCTACACAAGTATTTTTAATTATTTCGCGTGGCTTGCTGCTATGTTGCATGAAGGAACAAGGGATCTTAGAACTTATGCTTACCTAGGCATAAAAATGATAAGAAAACAAACTCCCTTTATGTTTGGTTTAATCCTGGTTGTTTTCTGTGTAATGCCATCCTGGCGAATTTTTACTTATTCTGTGAGCTTGGACGGATCAAAGTTCTCGGGTAATCCAGTATAGCTAGGTCTCCAGACTTAATAATAAATACAATAGTATTAATCACACAGTGGCTGGCAGCTATTGCCAGGATCCAAAAGGAGTGAAAAATCTGTCTCCACTTCTCTTAATTTGGCAATATTCGTCACAATGAACATAATCTTTGACCCACTTTTTGTATTTTTTTTAATACAGAATTTTCTGCTCTACACAATAGCGAGGAGGCTAGAACGCAGGATTTTTTCTATAATCTACCAATGTAAATAAGTCCCATAAAATACATTCAACGTCACGGAAATCGCACGCCTTCCAATGCAAACGATTTTTTCAAAGGCTTTTGTATTTCAATAACACGAAAATAAAACAGGTGTGACGAAGAACGACATAATTTTATGGGCTATATAATTTTAATTTTGCAAAATTGAATAATGCAAAACCATTTCACTGACGATTCAAATTTTCAAACGTGAAACACTTTATTCTATAAATATATAGGTAAGTACCTAATATAAATATGTAGGTATATCAGTTAATTCAAACCTTAGAATCGCCCGTGCTCTTGCATTTGGGAAGAAAGCTAACAGGGCTTCTAAAGATTTTATTTAGCGCCAGCGTCTGAAGCTAATATAAGTTGGACGGCTTACCTATCTTAAGAAACCGGAACAACGCTAAGGAAATGCTAATCAGTTGCCCGTAAATTACGAACTCTCTAAAATAATTTCACAGGCGGACGCTAAAATTTCTTACTGAATTTTTGATGAAATATTTAACTAAAGCCTGCTAGAATGGAAATCGGTACGAGATTGTTTTTTTACCGTCAAACGAATATAGGTAGGTATAAATATATATGTTTATACTTTTAGACGTTTATAGGAACAAAAAAATACATAACATTAGTGTAAATATATCCACGTCGACTACACAGATTACAGCAGTTTCGCTGTGAAAGTATCGAATCTACTTAGCACATACTTACGTTCTAACTCCCCCAGCTGCCATTTCACTTGCAAAATTGACTAATGCGAATATCGGTACGCTCTCAAACTCTTTTCTAAGAACTAAGAGGTGGGTAATACATTGTACCTTTCTCCTTACACAGATTACACCCCCACAAGACTGCGAATTGAGCTCAACACCCAAATTGGGTGGAAGACTCCAAAACGCGGCACATAGTTCATGTTTGCGTCAAGTAAGCTTTCTATAATGTTTTAAATCTGGTGATTTATGTTAATTATTATATATTAATCTAAATTCAAAAAAGATGTTGCCCCATAAAATCTAACTCCTATTTCTCCCACTCATGATTTTTCCAAACTTCATAGTATTTTTTTTTTAATTGAATTAGTATGTAATCTAAAAAATAAAATGAATAATAATATTTAAGTCTCCATCTCATAAAAAAACGTTACCTCCATACGACCTTTCCATCCCTTTCTGAGAAGAAAACTTTCACAATGCTGATTTTTTTTTATAATTACCTCATCGTTTCTCAAAGTTTTAAAATTTCCATCCATAAAGAGGTTTTCCCCATTCATACCTACTTTGCTCACTGATAGCGCTTCTTAACGCGGAGTTCAAGTACGGTAGTCTATGGTTTCTTGTCATTGGCCAAAGCTCGGCCATTTCTCATTTCCTTATTGAATCCTTTCACCACCAACTAAAAAGAGCTTCAAACAAGAGCTCCAGACGTCTAGACTTGTGGTTTTCGTAATATTAATATTAGTACGTATATGAACATGGAAGGAATTTAAGAGAGCATGAGCAGTGAATTCAAAATCTGTACATTTTAGACATTTCTAATTAGGCACCTACGAATTCAACTTTTAAGAATTCAGTTATAGTATACTTTATGTTTAATATGTCAACAATACAATTTTAGGAAACTTCCAAATACCAATTATAAAATCCACTGAAATTGGCTCAATCAGTTAGTATCAAATTATCCTGCATGAGACTAACATGCCACTTATATATATTATATTTTTATCTCATATTCTTTATTAATTAAACTGGACATTATTAATTTATACTGTATTATGTTGAATATTGTATTATTTTGAATAAGGTAAATGTCCCCTATTACGGTATGTTAAGGGTCTCGAGACTTTGTGTATTTTTAAATAAAAATCTTAGCAAGATACCACTACAAAAGCTTTTGAATATGTTATATTGATTCTTTGACAGTTAGTTTATGCATACATTTTATAGATTTTGCTCAAACTTTTGTATATATTAATTTAATTGTGAACGTCTTATTTGCTGCCTATTGCGTGATAAAATTCGGCGCTTCTCCTAATTTCGTGAACTTGCGGCCCCTATTTCGTGATAAAGATATTTAGAGTAAATGACTATTGTTTCTTTAACAAAATGTAATTTTTAACGAACTTGATTAAGTTAAGATACTATACGGATATCATTTAAATGAAACAACATGGTTAAATGAGATCCAGCTTAAAGTTTTTATTACTTAATAATTAAACAAGATAAAATCTACCGATTTGCATACCATAATACTCTTTAGGCGGTTAAAAACAAACTTAAATAAACTTGAACAGTAAACAATAAACAAAAAACCTCTCTTTGATTGATAACGAAATAAACATTAATTAGGGTAGACCGGGGTAAATCGGATCAGCGGGCGAATCGGATCAAGGTCCAAAATCTCTAATGCTCGAGTTTACCACACTTTTATTCTAAGAATAGCGCTTACTCTCAGATACTAGTGACAAATTACTATGGAGTGTTGACATTGCTATCCCACAGTAAGCATTATTCTTAGAATCAAAATTTGGTAAATCGCACCCTTAGTATTTTAAAAGATTCTTCAACAATTTGAAGATTTTTTTAAAATACTAAGTGTGCTCAATAGCACACTTCAGTTGAGCAACACTTCCTCTCGTTGTCCTTAATCGTTAATTAAAAAAAAATACGTAGAGATTTCGGACCTTGATCCGATTCGCCCGGTGATCCGATTCTCCTCGGCCTACCCTACGAGGAAATGTGGCTCAACTGAATTGCGCTCAATTTGAAGAAATGTTTAAAACATTAATGTAGTAATATAGGTATTTTTGACCTTGATCCGATTCGCCAGGTGATCCGATTCTCCTCAGTCTACCCTACTGTCTCTTTATCGGTAAATTTACGATACTTACATGTCTGTTTGTTACCCACTACTATAGTTTACACTATCACGAAATTAGGGAAAAGTAATAAATGCGGGTGCCTAATTTCGTGATACAGACTTTTTGAAATTCCCGCGATTATTTTTTTAAGTTAATATATAAATTACGTAGGTGAGTTATAAACAATCTTAAATGTAACAAACAAACACAACAATAAGTAAAGTAAACCTAATCATAACCAAATTTATGCTGGTAAGTTATATGTGAATTTACCTAAAAACTGTGAACTTGGGTAAGGTTTAAACTCGTTTTATGAGAATTCAAGTGAAAAAAACCTATACCGGAATTAGCTCAAATTAAACTTAAGTAAATACAGTATCTAGTTTTTCATTTACAATACAATTTACTTTAGTTGTTATATTAATAAACAATCAATTAAAATAAGTCAAGAATTCCCTTATTTCGGTAGTATCACGAAATAAGGGACATACCAAAAATTAGGTGCACCTTATTCCGTGAGTCAATCAATCGCAATTTTTAGCAACTTCTATGTTTAAATATTACCTTTTTCCGTGTCAAATCGATAGTTAAAGAACTCAAAGAAACACTCTAGAAATTTCAAATCAAAAGGACTTACCTTTAGCGTTTTATGAGCTTAACAAATGAGAGCGTGAACCTTACGGCTACGCTCGGCGTTTGCACACCAAATAGCTGTTCGCGGCACACTGACTGTTCCGAGTGACGTATCGCAGAAAGTGTAGGTATAATAATTTTGAAATTTCGTTTTTTAAAAAGCTTAAATAACGAAGATTTTTTACCCGTTTATAATTTAAACATAGGATATTCTGATTTCTTATTATTTGCGCGGAAGTGAAAACTACCGTAATAGCGTACTATCACGTAATAGTGGCCGTTTACCTTACAATATTAAACATTTCTTACTTAACGAATAGGGCTTGCATATTCGATTTTGTTGTCTATAACGTAATTACAAAATATATATATAACATGTACCTACCCACCGTTAATGTAGCTGACTTTATACTGCGGATGTGGAATACAGCTTAAAAGCGACTTGACATATTAGTGGGCCTAGACGAGTATTATGGCAAACAAGTGTACCTATTAATAAGGCTCAGACAGACGGACCAGAATCTACGCGGTTTCTTGGTAGCCCTGGGATTTCATTCCAATTGCCTACATAATGGCGTCTCGAATGCGACAATACCAAAATTTTAAAATAGGTACAATTTTATTGCTCTGTTTCTAACCTCACGTTTTTCATGGAAATTGTAATTGTAAGTTTAAATATTAATTAGATATCATATACCAAAGAAATAATACTACAGAAGTTTACCAAAGCCGGAGTTGTCACAAGGATAATAAAATAAAAAACAATTTGAGTTGTTTCATAAAATATGTAATTGTAAGCTTTATTCAATAGGGCATAGTGCATAGTTAACAATAGCAACAATGCAGTATTTAACATTTAACAACGCACGTTTGTCTGGGGTGGGTATCACTTCAGATATTTATTCGATTAAGGACTAATTTTTCAATTGCCAGTTAACAGTATCTGTCAGTTAAACGCTAGCTCGATCCTGTTTTGACTGAAGACTTTAGAAAAGGATAGTTATAATTTTAACTAACGAATACGTTTAAATATCTGACTATTGAAAAATCAGCACTAAACTAAGTACCAAGTCTAGGTTTAGTACTGTCAACAGTGTCAACTGAATTAACAGTCAACAAAAAAAGAGGAAAAGCTACCAGAATCAATCTTACTAATTCATAAACTCCTCCTTTGTCCTATTGTATTACAAAAAGTGTAAGAAACTTTTATGACCAATCTGTACAAATTCGTTTTCGACCACTATTGGTCACAGTTACGCTGGTTCACCAGAAACCAGGGCTCGTTAAGAACTGTGTATTCAGGACCAGATTATTGGCGACAAATCCCTAAGGCCGGATTACACCTCCGACCCGGGAGGGCCGGGAGGTTCAGTAACTCCGTCTCAGCTGATATCACACCTATAGGTACAGGTCTAATGTTAGGTTAAAATATTTACCTACATAATGAGTCTCCAGCCCACAATTAATTCTTTAATTGCATAGGTCCTTATAGTGTTGTATAGGTACCCATGCAGTTTTACCTATATCCACCCTGCTGTAACGTCACTTCATACTCGTGTCCTGGGGGGTTACCATGACGTACTAATGCGGTTTAGTTTAGGTCGAGAGAAAGGGACAAGAATATACGAGTCGTATATTCACTCACTTGCTTCATGTAGCTTTTGTTACATGCCATCACTCTTATTTTACATAGACATAGAGTCTATCGCAAAAATCAAAGCATGTGAGTGGTTATCACTGTCCCTTTGTCTGAACCTAAACTGAATCGCATTAGTACGTCCATGGTAAGCCCCCAGATATCATTGCCAACAGCAACCTTTCGTCAACTTTATGTACATAGTACTAAGGCACAGTGTGAAATATTTCTTCAGTTTTGTTCACCACATTTTCTTGGCTTTAGCGATTGCAACATTTTATAAGGAAACCAATACAAAAACTCCCAGTCGTCTATCGTATTTAGTTTCTGAGAAAAAAAATGTTTAAGATTACATTTATGACGTCATCAAAACATGTTTGTATTTTTATTTCCTCTAAATGCAAAATTAATGCGCTAATATTTTTTCTGTGTTTTGAATGAACGATATTGAACCAAATAAAAAAAATACAGGATTGCATAATTGATTATTTTGATGATATTACGTTTTTTTGCTTTTTTTTATAAAATCAATTTTTTAAATGATTTATTGACGGTCGCATTTTATTTTAGATCTAAAAGACGTATGAGTAGTGTACCTATTATGTACCAAATTTTCACAATTTTATCATGTCGGACCTAGGACTTATAGCGTTTCTATGGTTTTGGCTCATTTCTATGTTAATAGGGTTGTCACAATCTGAAAACTGGCTAAAGTCGGGCCATGGCTTAGTGTAGTAGTTGCTAGTCTGTTCCAATAAGTGGACGCAAGCTAAATCTGTCTTATCGCTCAGTCGCTTACGTTCTTTTTACTAACTATTTTTTTGCGAAAACTCAAAAAGCTGAAAACAATATTTATTGTATTAAGAATATTTATCAAACCTTCAGAAGAGTCCGCTACCGTTAAAAGCATTTTTGGTAAAGCTGAAACGGAGACGCTTCGCTCGCCCAAGGATTTTTATGTCTATCTTCTTCATAATAAAGACGTTCATCAACTGCGAGAGCCAAGCTAATTCTCAAGCAAAATTCTCGTCTTCATTAATTTCGGGTATTACTGAAGCATGTCGTTCAGAAGGCTTTAAAACTGTCACAACTTTATCCGGTAAAGTAGTAGTTTTTGTTTATAACGTCGGTCTTTGAGAGACAAATCCGAAGAATCGAGAGCACGCCGAAAAAGACGAAAATTGTAGTCTTCCTGTCTACCTTTCGAGAGTGGTGCTCACGAGCATACTCCCAACATTTAGTATGGGATTCGCCAGCTTGGTCGGACAGCATTGCTACTTGCAAAGGATTCATCTCAATGAGTTTCCAACCGTGCATTACAATTTTGTGCATTGTGACTCACATAAAATATACCAGTCATATGCCATTACACAGTTTTCAGCCACAGATGTACAAAATACACGGAAAGCGTTAGCAACATAGCTGCTACTAAAATGGTGTGAAAATCGTCGATAAGCCACTGCTCTATACTGAGTATTCCGGCATAAATCTTACGATTTTTTTTCTGAAAATGCTGTCTGAGCAGTATTTCCGTCATTAGTGGTGCCCGAATTTGGTCTAATAACTTAAAACTTAAAACAACGTAAAACTTAACTAATACATCTCAACTCATGTGCATTGCGATAGACGCAATCGAATGGCCAAATACTTATTACGACTGAAACAGGAAAGTCTAATTAAATGGTACCTAAGTACTATGCCTATGACCAACGACCAATAAGCGGACTCATCTTCAAAGCTACCAGAGAATAAATAAATGAAGGGTCCCCGGAAAGAACATGTCTAGTCAATTCAAATTACAGAAGGAAAAACCACCTTACATTTGACAGAATAAGGTGTGAATTTGCCCTGATTTTTTTAAGCACTGGACATGTTTTTTCCGTGGACCCTTCAAATAGCCTACAGTATTTCAAATATTAATAAAATAAATAAGGGCTGCTTTGTGCTTTGTTTTGTGCTTCTCACGCGAGGTCCTATAGGGGAGGAGGGGATCCAAGAAAAAATCACGAAAGATCACGATAGGTTTACAAGGAGACTTCACGTGTAGTTTTCGACGATGAACAAACTAAGAAAAAATATTGAGTGGGATGAAAAACTATCGAAAGCCTGCAGAGCATGATGGTAGAGCTATGCTCTATTTCTGCTCCGCTAGTCACTTGGTATTACACCGACTCTTAAGGGCTTCAGAAACCTGCCATTTGACATGTATTGTCCAAGCCCCAAGGACCAAAGGCCAGTACTGGGAGACTGTGCGCGGACTGTGGCATGTATTTCTGCGCAAAAAAAAAACTGCAATTGCACAGAGCCGTGCACAAGAGGCTCTAGGGGTAGAAGTAGTTCGACCAACGCGAATCCTAGATCCCAAAAGGAGGTCCTTTGCGTGATCCGGGAAAACGATGACGCCGAGTGGCAAGATGAAGATGATGTCGAAGAAGTTTCGCCCGCTACATGCATGCTGGTAAAAGTGTGACCTGTTGTGGCGATTGTAACTAACCAGGATAATCCCTGGACCGACGAATAGTTAATAAATAAATCTTAAGATTTTTAACGTATTACAAGTTATTTTCTACCTGTCCTTCAAGTAGCACATAATATATAGTACCTACTAGGAATCACATTACACTCACGTTTAATAGGTACATATTGTAATTGACATTCATGACGGAATTTCGCGAAATTAAAAGAATTCTTAAAATTTAGTTGAATGAGAAAAACACACGTTAGACTGCAAGGGGGGGGGGGTTAGCCAAGAAACTCATCAAACATGTAATCTTGTACACTTGTAATCTTGTACACTTGAAAAGTGACAACCCTGACTGAATTATTTAAAAATTCATATCTCGCTATTCCTGCAATATTTGCATTTGATTTTTTTTTCACAAGTAGAGCATTTTATGTAGTATTCGTTAGTTTTAAAATAAAATGCGACCGTCGAGGGATTATCGAGGAAAAAAATGTTTTTTAATTGTAAGAAAATTTGCGACACCGTCCTCTACAGTCATCAATTTTAATGTTTGATAAATGATATCGGTGTATTAAAATTACCTTAATATAAACACATAAAAATGATTTAAAAAAATAGGCATTAAATATGAGTAAATTCAGTTTTCAGGTTTCTATGGACTTCTATGGATGTTTATTTCTTTTTTGAAAATATCCAAAACTATGATACATAGACCTACGGGAGTTTCAATGTTCGCTGTTATTTGACATGGCAGATAAATTAAACAATTAATCACACTTTCGCAAAATTGAGGAAAAATTCCACACTGTGTAAGGGTCATACATCGTCAGTGAAATGTGGTCGATTGTACCCTGCTGCTTTGTAGTATCTTTTCTTCATCAGTCTATGTTAGTCCACTGCTGAACGTAGGGCTCTCCTATTAACTATGCGTATAGACGCATTAGGAGGTAAATGCCCGTAATCGCCACGCAGGGCAAGCGGATTGGCGATCTCAGTAATGTGTCCACTATATATAATGACGCTGCTGCCCATCATCAATCTTTTATCAAATAATGGTCAGTGACACTTCAATCCCTTAGTCGACTCTTACGATACCCGCAGGAGGAGTTGGGATACCTTTGCGTCTTGTTAAACCTTTTAATTTAGTTATTGTCGTGCGTGTATAATAGTGATAAAAAAATTCGCACTAGTGTAGCGGCACCAGTGTTGTACAATCAACAACACACCTGTGAACACAGGCAAAGTGCCAAAAATATGTAAACAGAACTTTATTGCCTGGACATAAATGTGTGTATACATATTTATGGCACTTTGTCTGTATCCACAGCTGTGTTGTCGATTGTACAATTTAGTTGGCAGGTACCAGTGAATCCAGTCATGTCAAACAGTTCTAAGAACATGCGGCTCAAAAAAAATAGTTGCAAAATAAATGCACTAGGTACTCTAAGTTTCTGCAAAATAATGAATGTACCTAGGTATGCTTTGATTTAAGTAGGTTATTAGGTTATGTCGTTAAACTACGTCCAAAACCACCGGTGGATGGGCAACAGCATCCCTGTAATGCGGTGTACTAAACTGCGATCGCCAACCCGCCTGCCAAGCGTGGCGATTATGGTATAAACCCCCCATGATGAGTACAAACAAAAAAATGGCCCCGAGGTTACCTGTTAAAGGTTGCGGGTGTCCAATGGATGCGGACAGCTCACGACCGATCTTTGTGGAACTCTCTGGGGGAGGCCTGTGTCCAGCAGTGGACGTCAATTAGCTGATGATGATGATGATTAGGTTATTTATTACGTTATTGAGTCATTGTTCATTCCTAGTGCAGGCTCCCTATAGTATTTAGCAAGCGTGTATTAAGACGCAAGTTGTAGTTGTAGGTAAGTACCTAGGTACTTAATATAATTACTCTCACTTGCAGAGCGACACATCTATGTACCGCGCCAAGCGAGGTATCAGTCAAGAGATTGATCCCAGCTTGTACTCTATTTACAAGAGGTCCCAAGATTCTTCAGCTGCCATGACCCTGTCGTGTGACGAACGAAAAAAGTAAGATAATTTACAAACGGGGACTACAAATACTGAGGTCCACGTGCACAATCCAAGATTAGTTGGCTAATGCTAGATTATGCCTGTAGAATGTAGACTACTTATGTACCGTACCAGTGTTGAACACTTTTGACTTACACGCACCAGACATGGTCGCTATAATCTTAATGTGCATGCAGACCAAAAGAGCATTCGATGTTCTATCCCCCTACTCTACGAAATTCGAACGTTACACGAAACGTGGTTCGTTGATTTCGTAGAGTGGGGGATAGAACAGCGAATGCTCTTTTGGTCTGCATGCATCTTTAGCACACGCGATACAGTTATAACATTAGGTACGTACTGTTACAAAACACAGGCATTCCATAGCTTTAATAATTAAGAACATTAGGTACATAATACATACCTATTATTTTATGTATCGTTCCCTTAACAGTCATAACATTACATGGCGTAACAATTTAACTTCTATGGAAGAGAGTCAAATTCATCTTTCTGGTATCATCGAAATAATTATCTGTAGATACGTACCTATAAATAAAAGACAGTCACCACTGTCACCAGCAACCTTAGAGTGACATAAGCTCATGTTACGTGTTTTTGCGATCTTCGTGGCTAATGATGATGACTGCACGACCTTATATATATATGCATTTTGCGATAAGTAACTTAAAAATTATTTATCTACTCATCGACAGAAATGTTTAAATTAAGATTAGCTACGCAAAATTATAATCTTACACTTCCATCGAGTTCGCTACTCAACTATAAAGAACTCATTATACGATGCTGTAGGCAAATATAATGAATTTGACCAATCGCATGCCTGCAAAAAGGCATCAACGAACGGCCACCTCAGGATCTACACTTCGTTTAGGCCTATTTATTTAAATAATTTAGATTTGTTTACTTATTTTTATTAACTCGAAAAAGTATTGTATATAATAGTGTTATATTATAATCAAACTTTTCAGTCTAGTAGGTACCAAGTTTAAGCCACGAAGATTGCTGAATGTAAAATACCATTAAACATGGCTTTCATTATTTCCGCAGCGACGCCAAAAGGAAGGAAAACGAAAGATCAAGCCCATTAAGCGCACGCAGAAGAATAACGGATCCTGGACCTAGCACTAGATCTGGGTCACGGCAGATGCGTAATAGTATTTTATACAATAGTGACATAATTATAAGGCTCTTCAAATCGGGTATTACGTTTAGGCCACAAAGTCTAAGTACGATACAACATTTGGAAAGCATATAATTATGTCACTTTTAGATATAGGTCATACTTTCCTACGATAAAAACGAAATAATAAAACAAATTATTTTCCCCTCACTAGCTCGTAAAGCGCTCTTTTATCCTTTAATACGAGCGGGTAAAAACGCATCTTATTCACATGTGTGGCAAAGTAATTTGACATTGCTCTAATTCCTATGGCCCACACTGCCTAGTATAAAGTGGATCTGTATGACCGTAGTAATCATGCGCAATCGAAACTCACATGTTAAGTTGGTCAATTCTCATTGGTGACTTTGTAAGCCATTGGCTATATTTAAGTTTCAGGAGTAACTCTACTCTACGATACGTTTCGACATTGAGTTTTAAATGGTTTTTTATGTTAATTTACATTTGGATGAGATTTGTAATCATATTTCCTCGCGATAGTGAGGGGGAAAAAGTTGTATTACACTTGGCTTCAAAGTTTGTTCAACTCTCGTGCCTTGAGACCTTCGCAATGCACAAGATTCCAGTTTTTGAACCACACGCTATGCTCGTGGTTCCATTTTGGAATCTTTCGCTAGCTCAGGTCTCAATATTGGCACGACAGTTAAACAACAACTTTGGCCCCTTTGTATAATAAATAATTATTTAACTATAGTCCTGAAGAAACGAGTTGCCGAACATAAAGCGTTGATGAATTTTATTAGGTGAACGAATTCGCAACGCTAATTTGTGAATTTTCTATTAATTTTCAAATTAACTTCGTCCTTTGTCTGTTGTCATAAAGAAACCGCTAATACTAAACTCTCCTACATAAAAAATGGTCTGCCATATTATTAAGTACGATGACGACTAATAAGATTCTTATACGTACTGTAATTTACCGGACACTATTTGCATTAATACTGCCTGTATTTGTCTTGTAGCTATTGACAGCACCAAGTCGTCGAAATCTGTTACTTTCCCGGATATGGTTAATCCGGAAACTGAACCACCACCCGAACAAGACCAAAACCAGGAAAAGCAAAAGCCAGGTAAATCAAAAATTTGTATGTGTAATCTTAAGTGTGGCCAGGCCATAATTCCGTGAATATAACAGATATCAGAAAACTTCCAACTGATATCGAAAGTGCGTTACACAACGAGTAAAATTGCATTAATAACTTTTTCTAAATAGATGGAGTAATATTAAAAATACTAAGTTAAAACGCTCCCATACATTTAGTATGACGACTAGCCACAATGTCGGGTGTCATAACAGATAAAACTGTTAGAGATTCGTTATTTGTACGAATACAATGTAATAAAATAATAATACTACCGTTTATGAAATAATTAATCTAACATGTATTCTTAAATAAAAAAATATTCGTATCAAACTACTCTTTGAATGAACGGTTACGTACTAAATGTATGTAGGGGTTTGAGTTTAATATTTGAGATATTCCTGATTTTATTTCAAAAAAAATATTAGTGTTACTTTAGTTATTTACTTGTTGGGTAACGTACTTTCGATATCAGTTAGTAGTTTTCTGGTATCTGCTATATTTACGGAATTATTGCCTGGCAACACTTAACGATTACACCCTGTATATTTATTTGAATGCGTCCAGGCCATCTGACTGTGAATGCAATCTAAAGCAATCGCTTTTTCGGGGCGTATTCCGACGATCTGAATGCACCAAAGTGTTAAAAAAAACCAGCAAAGAACATGTCGGGTTATGCTCAGTGTAGGGTTCCGTATTTATTCAAAAACGGCTGGGCCGATTATGTTCGAAATAGTTTTATTTGAAAGTGTCCTATAAGCTCACTATTCATGATTTTTTCATATTTTTGGATCCGTGGATCAAAAGTTAGAGGGGGACACTTTTTTTCTGGAGCGCGGTTATATCCTCCTGAGTCCTGGATAAAAAATGAGTACACTAGCATAAAAGCCGATAGTCCTTTATAACACTATCAGCGTAAAGTCCTGGGTAAAAATCGAGTACGCTCGCATAAAAGCCGAGAGTCCTTTAAAACACTATCAGTGTTGAGTCCTGAACTTTCTGTCGCTTATTTTAAGGTTTAAAGTCTGTCAGATTTTTGTTGGAACAAAGTTGGTTATATACTCAAAGAGGTATACTTTAAGCATAATTTATTTTACAAATTATTCGGGCGTTATAAAGGCCTCTCGGCTTTTATGTGACTAAGATTATATAATAAATGTCGCAAATTTGTATCGTTTTGTATGGAATAAGGTGTATTTTTTTAAAAATAAAATAAAACATAAGGCATTGTCAAAATTCTATAATTATAAAAAATAACAAAAATCGTAGAACCGTTCTGTTATTAAAACATTAACATCTTTCTTCTAAATTCTAATTCAATACAAAATTGTTGTAGTTAAATCAGTCTACTTCTCACATCACACTAGTGTCCTCATAAAGTAACTTTTACTTAAGTATTTTAAAAACAATTGTAATAAACCTTCTGTAACATTATATAACTAATTTAGAAATTTTAATCTACATATTTCAAGGAAAACTCATTTTAAATAAGTGTGAGAAGTTAATGATGCTATGAACAAAGTCCGAAAAGGTTACATTACAAATTTGATTTTGATTTGATTTGTACTTTCGCAATATGTTCAATTACATTACAAAAGTTAAATTAATTTAACACGTAATTGTACTTCAAACATCATGTTTACAATAAAATTAGTAATTATATTATAATAAACCTGTAAAATACTCATTAAATAAATAAAAAAGACAGACAAAAACAAACAGGTATAAGCGAAAAAATAAGATTGAACTCACCTCTACCTGCGCGATGTCACATCTTGCCGGACTTTTGACGTCGCACTGAACGGAATATTCTTTTTCACTGGGCAATAGCCTTTGCAAAATAGAGATAGATATATTTCTGATTGGACGACAGTCATTGATTCTCAAATTCACGCCATTATCGCCTGATTTTAAGCGCGAAACATTAAGACCTTTATAACGGACAATCGGCGTTTATGAATAACTTTAGTTTTTAGCTCTCGGTCTTTACACATGTCATGATTTTGGCCGTTATAACGGACTCTGGGACTTTATTTACAACTTTATGTTTTAGCGCTCGGCGCTTACACATGGCATGATTTTGGCCTTTATAACGGACCCAGGGACTCAGGAGGATATCAGAAAATAATGACTTTCGAAAAAAAAATCTTTTAGGACCCTTATTTTTTTGCAAAAAGTTATAGCTACCTATATATATGTATATATCAACGACACCCCACACTATAGGATTACAGAAAAATACAAGAAACATCCTCCTTTACTACTACGAGTAGGTGTTATTCTACCATTTTGACGGCTTGATTAATATGTATACCTGTAAATCTCAAATTTATAATACTAACGGACTCTGAGCTATGCTGCAACTGTCCGTAGACACAAACAGACAGACATGGCAAAACTGTAAGGGACCCCTTTTACTACGGAACCCCTTAAAAGACGGGTCATAACACAATCATTAAATACGATTACACCTAAAAAGACGCTTTTTGCACATTTTTTAGGAAAACTAAACTGTTTTCCCTATCGTCGTAATGGAAAAGGGCACGTGCATACCTATATGTTTTTTACTAAGGGAAACTTAAATGTTTAGGAATAGCCACAGAACAAGAAACGGGGGTATCCATCAGCAGAACTTTGCCCGGCAGCCACTTGTCCTCGCCCAATAAAGGAAACTACGACTCATATCCAGACGATGCCGACCTTTGGCTCGCGTTTCTTATGGAGACGGGGCTGCTTCAGCTCAGTGAGACCGCAGGTGGCACCAGCAAGTACCTAAGTAAATTTTAGAAGAGTTCAAGCTAACTAGGCATTATCATCACACAATGACCGTCACCACGTAGGTACCTACCTACTCCATAATATCGCAATATGGCAGACGAATTCCCGGTTCTTAGACGTCCAATTCCCTTGGCTGCCTTCCACATCAACGCGTCTATTCTAAAGGAGTATCATATACCTAAAAACAAGGCTTTCCACCATCTGCCGTCTTTGATCACATTAATCGTAAACTGTGTCACGACCTCGAACTATTATGGCCATTTACCTCCTAATGCGTCGATACGCATAGTTTAGGAGAGGCCTGCGTCTAGCAGTGGACTGAGAGAGGCTGATGACGAGGTGGGGAAAGGAATAGCGTAAATTATAAATAATACAAGTTTGAAGAAACATCAGTCAGTTTTGAACTTATTAATTCCTATAGGGTACTGTCATGTGCAAAAATATGTATAGAAAGAATTCTTATTCCACAGAATTAAAGTGCATTTGGACATACATTATTTTTGAGAATTTTTGTACACCTTATTTACCTTTGCCTGGACCTACTATAGATAAGTTTCATTCGTTTTGCAGTTCCAAGCCCATCCATGAGAGTGGGCCGTCAGCAGACTATATCGGATAGTCCAGAATCTATTCTTCAGTTGCTCACTTACTATCATCAGGTAACTTCGTGTTTTAACCCATACATAAGTAATATTCAAACTGAAGGGAGTCCGGATCCGGACTACAAAAAGTATCAAGGCGATGGATTGGAGAAGTAGATAAAGGGAACAAAATCCTCACACTTCCTAAACAGACTACTTAAGCAACACACATGTGACATCTCATTCGTTACAGCGGCCCTACCGCGAAAAACGAAATTCGTAAATTTCGAGGATTTGTCTCTCTCACTCTAATGACGCCTTCGTTTGAGTGCCAGAGAAAAATCCCCGAAATTTACGAATTTCGATTTTCGTGGTAGTAGGCCAGCATCCCAAATTAACAATTCCACGCGAATAAGACCCGTTTGTTGATAAAATACGAGTGATTTTTAATTGAGAAAAATCGATATATTCATAATGAGGGTTTTCTCGAAAACGTATGCCATTGCCACTAGTTGGCGCCACTTAGCCGTAAGGTCCCGCTACGAAACACAATTACCTAGCCCCAAAGAAAAACTAACTAGAAGGTATTTTTATTTTTTTATATGTATAATTTTATTGACTCATACAAAACATTTAAACACGAAACTATAGGCGCTCTGAGAATTTAGACAAGTTTCTGGACCTGACGCCTCAGTGCTGCCGCCCTGGTGAACGTCATTTCAGAAAACCCTCATTCCATTCCATCAACGAATGCACAACCCTAACTACCATCGAGTAATCCGTACTATCTGTAGGTAGGTAGGTAGTGTAGGTACCGTTAGCGTCCAATACTTTGGAGCAGCCAAACAAAGTAGCCAAATAGTTCAGTATGATTTCCTGATTGATAAAATATAGCTCAGTATACTATACTTAGGTACATTTATAGGGCGCCTGGCTGGTGAAACCCCTTGCAGGTATACCTACCTGCAATTCTATATTTATGTACTAGTTTCCACATAGCACAGTTCTCTCAATTAATTAATTGTGTTCAGTCTTTAGCTATGGATTGATAGTAAGTAGGTATTGAATCGACACCACTAAATAAGTAACCAACGGCACAATAAATAAGGCTCGTATTTCTTTTCAGACGCCTGCAGCGACATTTTCCACCACTCTGAGGGACGACTACGAGAGTATACATAGTTTGTGTCCAGGATTGTTTCACGATACGGTTAGTAATCAGCGGACGTAAGGGCCTTATCACACTTGCGATTTACAAGCGAGGCGAAAGCGAAGCGAGCGCGCAGCGTGATCGTTGCGAGCCCGTAACCAATTCGCCGCGAGTGCGTTGCGATTTGGCCGCGATCGCGTAACGAATACGCTGCGCAGCCGTCAGTAAATCGCTCAGAGTGATCTGAGTCTTAGACAGTCACTAATAAGATTTATTATTACATAATGGCGCATAACTCTTGACGCGGAAAACTCGGTACGCAGTCGCGGCGTATTCGTCACGCGGTCGCGGCGTAATCGCGACACCGTCGCGGCGAATTGGTTGCGGGCACGCGACGAACACGCTGCGCGCTCGCTTCGCTTTCGCCTCGCTTGGAAATCGCAAGTGTAATAAGGCCCTAATAGGTGTAGTTACTATAGTCTGAGATTTCTAAGAATGAACTTTTAACAGTTTAGAAATGACCCTTATATCTATGACGTTAAGGCTATTGAAAAAATGGTGAGTCTTACCCTCATATTAATAAAATATTTTAAAAATAAAAATAAAACCGCCTTCAAAAATTCGCCCGAACTAAAAAGTTAAAAATAATTTTGGTTCCTACTTCTTAGGATTTCCTACCCAAACCTTTAAACCTTTGACCCTATTCATTGAAATAAAACATTATGGCTAGGTACCCTACAGATTTCTTAGAAGTCGGTGCCAAGCCGAATACGTTCATAGGTATATATTAGATTAGAGCTTTGTAACTTACTGTTACTCCGATTACGCTTTTATCAACAGAATGGTCTGCCTCAGTCATTTTCATGAAAGCATAACCGGAGTGACAGTATATTACAAAGCTCTATCAAATACATATAAGTACCTACTCGCAAAGTGAACATATTTGGCTTGGCACCGACTTCTAAGAAATCTGTAGGGTACCTAGCCATAATGTTTTATTTCAATGAATAGGGTCAAAGGTTTAAAGGTTTGGGTAGGAAATCCTAAGAAGTAGGAACCAAAATTATTTTTAACTTTTTAGTTCGGGCGAATTTTTGAAGGCGGTTTTATTTTTATTTTTAAAATATTTTATTTTTTGCTTTTTAGTAGTGTAAATATAAAATCGTTCTTCAGTATGCTCTAAATACTTATAATTAGAATGTACTGCACTGTAGTAGGCCATAAAACCTGAACTGGCGAACTTATATGAATACAAAAACAATTTCAAAGGTAACAGACTTAGCATGCCAATATTATTTAAAGAATCACTAACCGCTAACCGACATGTCATAATAACTACTAAGCAAACACTTGAATAGATCTCGAAAATGTATGACATTTGTTATATATACAAAGAATGATCCTCCAACCCCTAATCGTTAAGGAGTTATTCCTTTCCTCATCAGCTCACCAACATGAGACTATGACCACCTAAAGGCAAATACTCGAATAGCCTCCAAAATATATGAAATATGTTATATTTAAAGAATTATCCCCCAACTCCTAATCTCCAAGGAGTTGTACCTTACATCATCAGCTCACCAACATGAAAGGATGACCACCTAAAGGCAAATACTCAAATAGCTTCCAAAATACATGAAATATGTTATACTTAAAGAATTATCCCCCAACTCCTAATTGCTAAAGAGTTGTACCTTCCATCATCAGATCACCAACTTAAGATGTTCATGACTAGATGCAAAAACTTGATTAGTCTTCGAAAAAAAATAAAAAATGTCATGTGTGCCTACAACATTTGAAGAGTTCCCTCGATTTCTCCAGGATCCCATCATCAGATCTGGATTCGGTGACAATGGGACCAACTAGAAGGTATACCCTTTCAAACAAAAAAAGAATATTTGAAATCGGTTCACGCGTCTTCGAGTAATCGGGGAACATACATAAAAAAAAAAAAAGATTTCGACGAATTGTTAACCTCCTCCTTTTTGAAGTCGGTTAATAATAAATAGAACTGTCAAAAGTTCATTCTTAGAAATCACAGACTATAAAAGATGGGACTACTATCCCGCAGCTTTCTAAGCTTATTGGCAAAAACTACTACAAATTAAAAGTAGACAAATGGCAACATCTTCATCTTCTTGAGCAACTTGGGCTTGGGCACTTCATAAATTTTAATCTTCGCTTGCCTCGTACCTGGCGGAAGGGCAGAAACAATTCCTACAGTGAATATGCTACGAGGTAGTCCTAGTTTAACTATGCTAGTTATGCTACATACAGGTATAATAAAATCATAATTAAATAAATGCACCATATAAGTTTCAAGCCGCGAGCTGCGCAATTGCAGCGTACAATGGACTACTAGTACAGTCGACGTCAGATATATCAAAGCTGCCACGGTGCTCAAATATATCTGAACATGCACTTTTAACACCATGAGAGTCGAGGCGAATAGGCCCCTGGGGCCTATTTCTCGAAAGCTTTTAACTTGTAAAACAAGCGGAAGTCTTTTATCTTATTAATGATGTTAAAAGGGGACTTCCACTTCTATTACAAGCTTGTAGCTTTTGAGAAATGGGCGTCTGCTCAGATATTTGTAAGCATGACGGCTGTTCAAAAAAGCTACTATAAACTCACTGTTTCTTACATCGCAGATTGCCATGGACGACCCTTCGGAAGCCTTCCGCAAAGCCAAGAGAATTATAAGAGACATAGTCAACTCACAGAATGGATTGGGCCCAATGTTTGACATCGATTTTGCAAATAACCTTGACTATTACCCAACTGTGAAGCAAAGATTGGAAGATATTCGTCGGGAGATAGCACCCAGACAAATATTCCATTAAAATATTAAACATAATCTGTTAAAAAAAGAATTGTTTTATTGCAATACAATTAAGTAATTAATACATAATAATATATAAGTATTATACACGAGTGGACAAGAGACACGGTGTACTGCGAGAATGGATTCCTTTATTTGCCACTTTATAGCCTTAAATAACACTGTAAGGTACAAAACGTCCCACACCATGATCATTTGAATACCATGGTGTCCAGCATCGCTCCTAGATTTTGAACTATGTTGTTTGACATTAGGACATCTACTTTCTCTTCTAAATGCCTCTTGGGGTCCTGCTTGCCTACATTCTTGATAGCGAGCTGTTCAGGAGTCATCTTCTCCTCATCTTCCAAGGCTTTGTTATAATTCTTAGCCAAGTCTAACATGTCCGTCACTGTGGTTTCGTTAATCGCACAATGCTCTTTATAGTCTGATAGTGTGAGTCCGTCCATCCAAGACTTTTTATGAAGATTCAGCAGCATTTTCTGCTCCAACTCGTTCTTACGGTAATTTATACTGATTGAGTAATAATGACGATTGAGTCCATGGATAAGTGCTTGTACTGAGGGTTTTTGAAGATGACCCAAGTTGGAGGTGGTCTGCCTAGGTTCCTGCCCTAGGACCATCATGTTGGGGTTGATGAGACGGAATGCATCAATGACGACTTTGCCCTTAACAGACTGGATAGGGTCGACGACAACGGCCACGGCACGCTCGGAAAGAGCTTCGAATGATTGCTGCGTGTTGATGTCGACGCCTGATAGCCAGCAACCAAATCCAGGATGTGAGTGGTACCTAAAGGTAGAAAAATAAATGTTTTATTTAAATGTATTGCAAATTACTTTGTACTATTTTACAAAAAATATTGCACGTAATTAAAAGATTATTG
Organism: Thaumatotibia leucotreta; assembly: GCA_025490895.1. Taxonomy (NCBI): domain Eukaryota; kingdom Metazoa; phylum Arthropoda; class Insecta; order Lepidoptera; family Tortricidae; genus Thaumatotibia; species Thaumatotibia leucotreta. The sequence goes on from JALPQI010009436.1 coordinate 36,787, forward strand.
CAGAAAATAAAGAACTTGCTTGTTCAGTATTTACTTACACACTTTTAACTTGAAACAAGACAGATAGGTTAAAAATTAAATTGAGGGCCAACCATGAACTTGAAATTCATTACTTTTGAACAACTGTCTCTGTCACTCCTATTACGCCTTAGGGCTCGTTCAGAAATCAAGTGCTCAATTTGGGGGGAGGGGGGATCAGCAAAATATCACCAATGATCATAATCCGCTTCAGCTAACGTTAATCAAATATCATGAAGGGGGAAGCGGGTCAAAAATCTTCAAATTATGATTACATTATTTTGGACCAGAGAATGTTTTAAGTAAGTAATTTGTAACAGGCTAAGAATTTGCTACGCGGTTTATTAGGTAAGTAAAAAAATAAACTCTCACCAGCCAACCACCATTTCTGGACGACCTGTTTGTTTCAGCATGTCCAACATTTTAGCTTGGAAGACTGGATCTACAGCCTCTACTGATACTCCTGTACCAGTCTGGGGCATTGCAAAAACGTCTATAACACGCACTGTGTAGTCGTCAACAAATTCACCTGAAAATATTACATTAATCATTAGAGTATTATCACATCTTTTTTTAATCAGAGATAAAGTGACGCCCATAGAAAATTTGCTCCTTTACTCCTTGCATAGAAAACTACTATATACACCATGTTTTTTTTTCAATTCCGTTAAATTTAACAGGCTGCTTGGTACGTTAATTGGAGCTACCTGATTTTAGTTGAAATCTTTTTTTTTTCCCTTCGGTTTCATACAATAATAAATGAAATGGTAAGTGTGAGAGAACCTTAAGAATAACACAAAAGTTAATTTCAGGTGACTGACGGCACATGCCAAAATAAGTAGCATTAGGATGTAATAAAGGTTACAACACACTTGTTTGGTAATTAAACTTATTTTTTTAATAACTCAATAACAGTAAGAGTTAAGATACTAGTTTCTTAGAGAAATTGATTATTTTTGACCTAAATAAGCTTCCCTTTAATTTAACCGAAATCAATAAAAACACGGTGTACTAGTAATGCATCACATAAGTGATGATGATATTGTCACTTAGTGGAAAACCTGCTTCCGGTCCAGTTTGAAGTTCTGTTTTTTTAATTTATGAATGCATGTTTTTATGTTTGGGACAATCTACAGGCCTGATAGGTTTTTATAATATGAATACTAATTGACCAAAGATGAGGTAGAACAACATAATTTGGATTTAAATGTTTACATGGTATAGGAAACAGAACCCAATCCTAAAACAGACAATAATAAATGAAGCAATACATGTTGTATGAACAAAACTACACACTATTTGAAGTTCAAAAACATAGGTTTATTTTGTGTTGATCATTCTGAATGTATATTATGCTTTCAAGCTGTTTTGGAGGTGTTTACCCAATTTTTATTTAATATTCATTGGACTTTAAAACACAGTCACTATTTATTATCCATTTTTAGGTAGTCAAGAAATATACGAGCAGCACCGTATTAATCCAAATGTAGGTTATGCTCATTAAATTTATTTGCGTATTTATAAACTTTTTAATAAATTGAGGAATAAATACCTAACATGAGACCCATAACCTCCATGGGGACGCCAGCGCGACCGTGTTTCAGCATTTTAAGGAGGGCCAAAGACGAAATGTATACTTGTTCGGCAGTGTCCACCACCGGGGCATCGGTCGGCGGAGGCGCCTGCGACAGCCCCGTCATCCCACCGCCAAGACGTAAAAGACGATCCATTATCCTCTTACAACTTGTATTTTCTGTAAAAAACAAACACTAATCAAAGCAGAATAGGTACGGACTAAGTACCGTATTCCTCGAATGCCGTTCAAACAACACAAACACTCTTGTTATAACATTTCTTATTATAAACCCTCTATTGTAAATTACACTATACTCACAAAAAACTAAATTCATCTACTTTGCTCTAAATATTTAAAGAAATCTTTGTGATTTCGTGGATTTCTAAATGAATGAGAAAATGAATGAATGACAATTCGTTTACGTCGAAAATGCAAGCTCACGTAAAGCTGCTGTTCTGTTGCCAGTAGAAAAATAAACATCTTGAATTATTTCGTCATTACTACTTGTTTTACTAATCGTTAGGACTGTATTATTTTTTCTGTTAGAAATAAACTTCGTAATAGTGATCTAATAAGTTAAAAAAAATATATTGAAAAATCAGTCAATTACAAAATCCAATCGTTTTGGAAGGGCCCTACGGCTAGTCAGACAAAACTCAATGACAATCGAATTGTCACTGTCAAGTTTGTAATACCTAACCTAACCTACCTACAACCTACATTACATATAGCTCTCAATATTAGTTTTCGGAATATTCAGACCCAAAATAGCGAACTTAATACATCAAAATAAATAGCTTTGAACTATAGGTAATAATGACAGAGGATAGGACTGTGTTACCCAGTAAATTCTCTGAAGGACCGCACGGCGTAGGTCAGTCATTTACGTAAAGACCGTAGTTTAATTCAGCAGCTTGTGAAAATACTAATTTATTTCTCTTTACCCTAGGTGATCCCGAAGATCGGAGCCTAAGGAAAGTGGAATTGGAAGTAATGATTCCAAAACTCATGAGAGATAAGGCCAAAGCAGAGAAATGCGTAAAAGAGGTTGCAGAATTTGAAAAATGTGGTAAAGAAGCATCCTTATTAATGGTGGTTAAATGCAGAAATGAAAACTCTGCCCTGAAGAACTGCCTCTCGAACTGGTATCGAAATGACAGCTTTAGAGCATTATGCACTGAAGAATATCTAAAAGAAAGAAGTGAATATAGAAGAACTGGAATTAAGAAGGCAATAAGAAGGGCGTAATTTATATTTATTTCTTAGTTTATTAGTGTAAATAAAAATTATTTTAATCAATGTCTTCATTTATTACAATTGGGATGTTTCTAGTTAGTAGTATTTCCCGGACACTGAATTCCTTTAAACCCTCTGGCATATTTTCTGGATAAGCACTGGGCTCCTTAACTTCAGCAACCAACACTTCCTGAAAGTAGTAGAATTAATTGTATAATTTAAATATGTGTGTATAAATCAACTCTTGTTTTACTGAGTAAAAAAAATTAATTTGTTATGACTTTGCCAATGCTAGGCTGATATTTACTATTTTAAATTATACATACCTTTGAAGCTGTAGTTGCCATTCTTACATGCCCAAGAACTGACACTAAATCAAACTGATCTTCTTTGCACTTTACCACTACAATATAATCAGAATGCATTACTCCTGGACCCTCTCTATACAACACTGAAACAATAATAATGTAATTTACAAATAGTCAGATAAAATAAATATCACAGGAAAAGTAAGAACATAAGTACATAGATGTCTTTGAAATGTTCTGCTTTCCAATTACTTGTCTATTATGATCACTTCAGATGCCACATTACAGAAAGGACAAAACTGGATGTAGTAGTAAAGTGTCTGCATGTAAGTCTTTATTGCTTTGTGGTATATAACTTTGGTGTTAGACCTATGCTGCAGGTAATTTAATCATAAATATCAAAATATGTATTAGCTATTTGAAAAAATTGTCAAAACAATTTAAAATAAAACCCATGTTTACCGAAGTCTCCACCAAACTTGATCCCTGATTTGACAATGTAGCCTTTAGATCTAAAGTAATGATAAACAACATATTTATGAACAAATTTGTTATCAGTCTTTGTGAATAATTTCCAGCACTCCTCTATTGTCAGCATTTTATCACCACTGCCTATAACTTGTAAACAACCAAGACCATAAGAAAGGAAGAAAGCCTCTTGCAAATTCAACATTAGCTTTTCTTGAAGCTTTATTTTATTTACACAGCATTTTGGTTTCAGATTTTCAATGTAGTTACCATCTTCAGTATCACTGTCTGGGACAATTGCCACCAGTTCTTGATCACTATGGGGCTCAAAGCTTTCAAAATTACACTGTTCAGTGTCAAAAGCGTCATGACTATTACTATCATCACTAGACACCAAGTCAATTACATCTTTGTTTGTAATTTTTCGGCTGTCATGCTTTATCTTACTGATCAAACCATCCATGTCTGTTAACAATTTATCAACAACTGATTTACCATAATTATCAGCAAACTTTTTATACCAATAGTTTCGTTTCAGAAACTGCCTTTTGCGCATAATTTGGTTGTAGGCACTATGAGCTGCTCTTGGCTTTGAGCGTGAAACAGAGCCCTTGCCAAAACACCCCATGTGATAGAGCAAAGCCATTTCATCTGGTGATCTCACCTCAACATTAAATCCATTGAAGTATCCCGTAAATACAATCCGCATAGAGCTGTCTACGGGAAAACGTGCAGCTTCCACTGCAATAGATAGCACGTTATTTGGGTCATTACTCTGACATTCATCTTGTGTTTGTAAAGAAGTCATGACAATAGAACTGGCCGGTTCCCAAATTTATTTAAAGTGGTATGTGTCACGCCAAGAAGTTTCAAACGCAAATTTCATGTATCAGTCAGTTTTTTGATACTTTCGGCATTATAATGCACATATAAATTTTCTGCAACAGTTAATCGGTTTAGAAACTGTCAAAATGTTCCAAACAAGTAAACCCAGAAAACCTGATCCCGAAAATGTTGACGAATTTCAAAGTAAGTGCTCTATATTATTTTAAACAGACGACACCAATACACAATACAACTAAAATCAAACGTCCTTGCTAAGTTTATCTAATTTTCGATTTGACATTTATTTTGACAGTAGATTCGATGTTGCTAGTGTTGGCCGAAAAGAACTTCTGGAACTTCTATATTTCTAAACGGAACGAATTGACAATCTAGTTTTCTTTATTTTGCCTGTTCTGTATCAGTTCTCAAGGTTGACAACATAATAAGTTATATACTTTTCTCTTTTTTTCTCAGCATGGAGAGTATACAACAAAGAAGGTAAGAAAATATATGTTTTTGCACTACACCAACGTCACTTTATGTAGTCACAAGACCTCTCAGCTGAGGCTGTCGACTTGACTTGTATTTGGGATTTATTGAATTCTTTGATCTTTATTCCAATTATTATTGGCGTGATCATAATTCTATCATATCCTAGCCAAAATGGCTAACATTAACGAGGAAAATGTTACTAAGCTTATTGGCGAAGAAAATATTGGTAAGTTCCTCCCCATATAGCATTTGCAAGAACAGTTTCATGAAAAAGATTATGTGATTACCACTCCCTTGTTTTGCAGATATGATCGCCGCCACCAGCGTCCTGCAGCTAAGGGCCAGTGAAATCCGCCAGACGGATATAAAATGGCAATCTTATTTGCAGTAAGTAGATCCAATTGAATTAGCTAGTCTTATTCACTTTTCCTATTAGCAAAGTCCCTAGCTAGATTATTGATAATTTGGAGACGTAAATGTGGCATATATTGTACCTAGGTCCCAGATGATCACGCAACGCGACCACGACTTCGTGGCAGCCCTAGACCGTGGCCAGAAGGACCTACCAGACAAGAGCCCTGAGGAGTGTTGCTCAGTATTCATAAACCTGCTGACCCATGTCAGCAAGGACCACACTATCCAGTATATTCTGGTCATGATTGATGATATCCTTTCTGTAAGTACTTTGGTTATTAATAGATTTTTTTTTTCCATTTAATTAGAAATAAAATAAAATAATAGTGTAAACAACCTAGTTTCATTATTATTTCAATTTAGACATTCCAATATTTATAACAAAATATTGTTTATCTTACAATTTCATTAATTAATAGACAAACTGTTTCATTAGCATTGATAGTATGTTTGAATTTAGTTGTGTATTATGTGCTTCAAACAATACTTATTTAATTTTTAATACTAAAAAAGTGCCTTATCTTAGATTTTAGATCAAAAAAAATATTTTTTTATATTTATGATCTAAGATTTTATTTCTAAGTTTTCCTTTACTATATTACACTTGTTTAATACATTATGTATGTATATGATTACAGGAGAACAAGAATCGTGTGAAGATTTTCCGTGACCACAACAAGTCTGGTCAAATCTGGCAGCCATTCCTGAATCTGCTGAACCGTCAGGATGAGTTTGTGCAGCACATGACGGCCCGTATCATCGCCAAGCTGGCCTGCTGGCACCCTCAGCTCATGGAGAAGAGTGACCTCAACTTCTACCTGACTTGGCTGAAGGAGCAGCTGAAGCATAATGTAAGTTACTAATTTGTTTATATTCCTTATAGACTCTGTTTATAATTCCCAGAGTATAACTTAGTTTTGGTTGGAAATTTGTATCTAAGTTTATAAACTATTATTAAATATTTCTTAGTAGGCAGGGTCTAAAACCATTACATCTTCTTAATAATACTATAAAATTCACAACACTGATTCTTTAATCTGAAAATCAGAGAAAATATTTATTTAACATAATATGCAACCCTCACTTCATTGTGTGCCTGCTATACGGCCACATTTCAAAATCGAATTTTATGGCAGATGTGGCCATATTGCAGGAAAATATGGTCACTTTTACCATACAATTCTATTTTAAGATGTGGCAATATAGCAGGCACACAACAACTTGTTAGCTCAGTAACTGGAAATTATAAAAAGAGTTTATAAAGTTTGTGATTTCTAAGCATGATTGCATCAAATGATTTGTGATATTGTTTTTTTTAATTGAATTATAATGTGACATGCAGTTTGTCGATAACATCATTGCTTTGCTGTTCTGTTAACTGCTATCAAGTCATTATACTTTAGTACCTACACTTCACAAAATTGTTTTTATTTTTTTCATGCACTTGTTTGGCACCTGTTTGAAGAGAAATAGGTTTTGTACTCTATTTTGTACAGAAATGTAATGTGTAATATTATCTACACTTTCAATTTATATCCTTCCTTTGTAGTGAATGTCAAAATATTAAAATTACTAACAGTCATCAGTAAAATGTCTATTTCATTATTCAACGGTATTTAAATAAATACTAGAATGATATTGAAAACTGAAAAAACAAACATCATGTTATATTTCTTTCTATGCCTTCAAATTAACATACTTTGCACGAGCAATATGCAGAGAGCTATCCATCAAAGCTACAGTAACATGTGAAAGGACTTTATCCTTAAACAAATATTTTACACATTGTGCAAAACAGCTGGTAGCTAAATTTAACTTAAGTACCGTAAAAAAGCATGATGGTAAAATATTTGAATAATAAAGCCATTAATCTAGCCGTTAACAAGTGATCATCGCGTATCATCGCCGGGGCAATCGCATGTGCACTGTTACTGAGAGGTTTGTTTTCTGGTAAGGCGGAGAAAATGTCTGCCGAGTTAGCGCATGCCGAGCAGGTTATGTTGGCTCATGAGAAACCGATCGTGGACAAACACAAACACAAGGACAAGGCCCCTGATGCCCAGGGGAAATACCACAGCCTATACACCTCCTTCGACGACCTTGCCCCGCTCGAGGACTTGCCTCCGGGCTCCAAGAAGGTACTCTGTGTAGCCGCAGATATCAAGAGTGTGTAACAACAATGCTAACATTTTTTTTAAAGCTGTTACTAATTTATTAATATTTCTTGTGTTCATTAATCGTTTAAGGCATGCTTTCTTTAACCCAACTGTGAGTAGAGTGTTGTGAGTATACAATTATGTACAAAGCGTGAGCTTCAGAGTCAGTGTTAGTGTGTAAATAATAAAGGCAAATACATAGTTTATTTTCTGATATGCACAAAAATAGAAGCTAAGCCGGCGGTTTCTCGCCGAAGCGCACAACGGTATATTTCGCTATTAACTTTAGGTATATTATATCCATGTGCTGAAATTGGTGAAAGCTTACCTAGATGTTCTAGTAAAACTAAGTGTTTAAAATATAGGTTTTATTAATTAATAAAAATGACAAATTCGTATTTTTATAATGACTATATTATCTAAACATTAAAAGGAAACTCCATTAACCTCGTAAATCTGCCGTTCAAATTAAATTATATAAATGTTTATTATCTGACTTTTGCTTTCGTGTGATATGGGCGCTGTTTTCACATTTCAATTCCAGTTTGAAAGCGGAATAAGTAACGTGGGGTTTTGTTTTTGGTGGTTTTTAATCGTTATATTATATTTATATCTGCAACCAAGTATTAAAGACGTACAACTAAAAATAAAAGTGGATTAATTATAAAGTAACTATGCATATTAAAAACAGAAATATTACTGCATTGCTCTTTAGCGACGTACCGTACGCCAACTGAACAGAAAGGTCAATATAAGAATATATCACTTTTAGGTCTAGGGACATATTATAATGCGTTATCCAATTACATGTAGTCAAAGGTCCGATCGTGATGTCTAATACGTGTTAACTTCGCCGGTGCTGGCCACCTACTAGAGTCTGTGGCGGCACAAAAAAAAACCCGGAAGATTAGAAAAAACGTGACCTAGCAACAAATTCTCTACCAAATTAAATGACAGTTTGCCAATGACAGGTTAATTGATAGGCAAAATTGTTGCCATGTAAAGAATATCGAGAAAATGCTTGTACCGCCACTCGCTGGTTAGACTAACTCCCCACTCGCGTTTGCAGAACATCGACTACATCCAGTCGGTGGCACGCTGCCTGCAGATGATGCTGCGCGTGGACGAGTACCGCTTCGCGTTCCTCTCCGTCGATGGCATCTCCACTCTGCTGTCCATCCTCGCCTCCAGGGTCAACTTCCAGGTACTTTATACCACGATGCCACTGACGCTCTGCAGTGTTATTCACTAAGGAAACCGCCTTGCTGTCAGCGCTGTGTCAGCGCTGCGGCAGCGTCGAGCCTAAAAATGGTATTCACTAATGTACTTTAAACGACACTAGTGCTCGGCGACGAATGCGGCGTGAGCTGGAACTACACTGCGTCGAGAGTTTGACGTTTAATGTACGAACTTCGTATTCTCTAACGAAAAACAGCGACTAACTCGCCCACAACCTCGCTCACAGCCTTGATTTCTTATGTCAAATATAACAGCTAGGATTTTAGACAAGGCTGTCTCGACGTCGAGCTCGTTGACGAACGCAGCGTTGAATGTGTGAATAAGAGAATAGCATAGCAGGCCTGCTACCGCGAACACTGAAGTTCGTAAAATTCGGGGATTTGTCTCACAGGATTTGGAAGTTTGCGGTAGAGCCGCGGTAGCAAACGAAACGCAACTGTCTTTGTCACACTAATATAAAAGAGTGCCGGAAAGAAAAAAACTACACTACAGTACTGAGATTTAGCGATTTGTATCTTGGCTACGCAGACAGATATGGGAACTAATTTCTACCACAAGCAGAACGAACAAATTCGTACTGAGGGAATTAAAATCTTTTTTACGCTTTATTCAATCAATTCTTTAAGAAAGTGTCATCGTTTTCTCCTTATTTACCTACGCAAAATTATAAAATAATGACGAAGAAAGACTGCGTACAGCACAGCTCACCAAGTGAAGAAGTTTCACGGGAGAATTGAGGAGACCGTAGTAGTGGGTATTCACTGGTTCTGTCACAACTTTTTGCCCTGACACTCACAGTTGTCAAAAACGCTTCATCATCATATCAGCCGAAAGACGTCCACTGCTGAACATAGGCTACCCCAAAGATTGCCACAATGACCGGTCCTGTGCCACCCGCATCCAGCGGACTCCGGCGACCTTCACCAGGTCATCAGTCCAGCTTGTGAGGGGCCTACCCACGCTGTGCCTTCCGGTACGTGGCCGCCACTCGAGAACCTTCCCGCCCCAACGGCCATCGGTTCTACGCGCAATGTGCCCCGCCCACTACCACTTCAGTTTAGCGATTCGGAGAGCTATTTCGGTTACTTTGGTTCTGCTGTGGATGGTCTCATTTGTAATCCGATCCCGCAGAGAGACTCCTAGCATAGCCCTCTCCATTGCCCTTTGGGTGACTTTGAGCCTTCTTACGAGGCCCATTGTAAGCGACCAAGTTTCAGTACCGCGCAAAAACGCTTACAAAATGATAATTTGTGTACTTGCGTATATAAATCCGCTATCCAAAGGTCTGCCAGACATCACTACCCTAAGCCATTGAAGTTATGTTTTTTTTTTTCTCTTTTTTGAGGTATACAATAAAAAGTGGATATGTGTTTAGGTCCAATACCAACTGGTGTTCTGCCTCTGGGTGTTAACCTTCAACCCGCTGCTGGCCGAGAAGATGAACAAGTTCAACGCAATCCCGATCTTGGCGGACATCCTGAGCGACTCCGTCAAGGAAAAGGTCACGCGCATCGTTCTCGCCGTCTTCCGTAACCTGATCGAGAAGCCTGAAGACAGCCAGGTAAGATTCGACGTTTTTATGGCTCACATTTAAAATGTTTATCTTTATAAACATATCAGTTTTATTCCTTTTAACCGTGGTATGTACCATTTTTATTCCAACATTTCTTTTTTGGGGAGAGATACCTAATTGTGAACGCCAGTGGTTGACATGTGTCTGGAATCCACAACATATGGATTGCTGTTCTGACTATGTAGCTACGAATTTCATCAACCGTTGGTGCTAGGGTTAAGACTGATGCTATTTCTACAACCGTTATGCAATTTCGAC